>JAJIBD010012287.1:0-42446 GCA_021461705.1 Cryptotis parvus
AAAGACATTTTAATAGGTAAATAAGAAAATCTAATTTAGAAAGTACCTATTTTATGGACTAGTCAGTGATTCAGTGGTCAAAAAATTCTCTAAGGCATGCTAAATTGTATTTGCAAAAACAAACAATTTTTTTTAATTTTTTTAAGTTTTATAAAAAATTATTATACCACTGTGAGATAAACAATTACAAAGATGTTCTTGTTTGGGTTTCAGTATTAAGTGTTCCCACCACCCATCCCTCCCTCTAACAGTGCCCATTTCCCACCACCAATGTCCCCTGATTCCCTCCCCCTCTCACAGCCTGCCTCTATGGCTGGCACTTTGCCCTCATTCTCTCTCTCTCTTTCTCTCTCTCTTTCCTCTCCCTTCTTCTTTCTCTCTCCCCTCCTATTACATATTGCGGCTTGCAACACATAATTTTGAGATTATCATGTATAAACCTTTGACTATATTCTATGCTGAGTTCTAGGCTAGAAATATCATTTCCAACAATTATTAGCACATTGGTCTCTTCTCTGTCGTATCTAACCTCTGGCTCCCACACACTTGCGGTAGATTCCACACAATGACAAGAACTCCTGATCCATGTTTATCCTGGCCTTGGGTATTGGTGTCATGCTATTTTTTATATACCACCAAAAATGCAGTCATTCTATATCTGTCCTTTTCCCTCTTGCTAATTTCACTCAGCATGATCATCTCCATGTTCATCCATTTATAGGCAAATTTCATAAGTTTGTTTTTCCTAACAGCTGTGTAGTGTTCCATTGTGTAGATGTACCACACTTTCTTTATCTAGTCTTCTGTTTTCGGGCACTCTTATTTTCCAGATTCTGGCTATTGTGAATAATGCTGCTCTGAACTTAAAAGTTCAGTTGGTGTTTCTTGTTTTGGGCTTCCCGGTGTATATTCCCAGGAGTGGTATGGCTGGGTTAAATGGGAGCTCAATTTCTAGTTTTCGGAGCAATGTTCATATTGTTTTCCAAAATGACTGTACCAGTCGACATTCCCACCCACAATGGTTGAGTTCCTTTCTCCTCACATCAATTCCAGCACTTGTTGTACTTGTTCTTTTGGGATATGTGCCAGTCTCCGTTGTGAGAGATGATATCTCATTGTTGTTTTGATTTGCATCTCTCTGAAGATTAATGATGATGTGCATTTTTATATGCCTTTTGGCCATTTGAATTTCTTCTTTGTCCAAGTTTATGTTCATTTCTTCTCACCGCTTTTGATGAGGTTAGCTCATTTCTTCTTGTGAAGTTCTACCAGTGCCTGATATATTCTGGATATTAAACCCTGATCAGCTGTGTATTGGGTGAACATTCTTTACCACTTTGTGGACTGTCTTTGTACCTTGGTTGCCATTTCTTTTGAGGTGCAGAAGCTTTTTAGTTTTATATAGTCCCTTATGTCCAACTTTGCTTCCAATTGCTTAAAAGAAACAAATTTTTCTAATAAAGGAAATCTTAATTCATGCAGCAAATAATCTTAGGCTTTTGGGGAAAGGAAATAATATTGGGGAAATATTTCTATATTTTCAACAGTTCACATCCAAAAAGTTTTGCTAGTTTTTAATTTTGAATTCAGTTCTTAATGTCTTTTGGGGCAATTTCAGCAAGATTTTTTTGTTTGGCTTCATGATTGTTTTCTTTTTAGTCTTTATAGATTTTGTGAGATAATCCTCTGTCTTTTTTTTCCTATCAAAATATTGTTTTAATTTTTGAAAAAGAGAAACTTTACCACCTGAATGCATCATCATAGAAATGTAAAATTTCTGTTGTCTTTCCCAGACAATGCTCTTTATACCCTTTCAGTTGTTCAGTAGTCCATTCAGAACCTACTAATACCAGCATAATAATGGGTGATGAGATAATATAAATAAAATGGCCCAATCCTTGTTTTCAAATAATGTAATCAAAATTAAAAAGAGAATAGAAATTTGATGAAATGTTCACCCATCTGTAAGTAGGTTAACACTTAAGAAATTCACTAGTGATTCAAGTTTAAGTATAGATATTACTTCAAAATAGAATTTAGGGACTAAAGCAATAATATAGCAGGTAGGGTTTTTGCCTTGCACACAGCCGACCTGGGATCAATCTCTGGCATTCCATATGGTCCCCGAGCAGTGCCAGGACTAATTCCTGAATACAGAGCCACGAGGAACCCCTGAGCTTTGAGTGGCATGACCCAAAAGCAAAAGCAAACACACAAATAGAATTTAATTTACATAATTTGTCTCAATTTTTTCAAATTAGATCTAATTAATACTTTGTTTTACTGTTATATAAAGTTTCCTTTGTTGACTTTTCCAAAGTGAATTTTTGAACAAAATTCTATATAAACTTGTGTAAAGTCTGTTTTATGAAGCAATATGTATTTAGGTAGGAATGTGTAAAATGTTAGAATGTTTAAAGTAATAAAATATTATAGCAAATGTTCTTACAGAAATATCTTTTTGAGTAGGATGCTAATTCTGTTGACCCAGAATTAAGTAGACTCTTACATAATCCTGCAGTATTTTAATTTTACTTTTGAAATGGAAGAAATGAACAAAATGTTTTTAATAACCCCTCCAAGAATCTAAGAACGTGGCTAGGATTTTCTTCATGGTCTCAGTAGCGTTTCCTATGGCAATGAGCATAATAAGTATTTTAAACTATCTTTTCTTAAATAATACTTCTAAGAGGGCATTAAATATAAAGTGCTGCCCAAACTAAATACTGCCGCTTTGTTGTGTTCTGAGCAAAACCAGAAATAATTGGAGGTACATAACTTTTCTTCAATTGTACTTCAGAAACTTTGTAATGATAAAATAGCAATGTTGCTGGCGACTCTCAGCAACAAAGGAATAGGGTTCACTTGTGGCTTCTGTAAAGTGGACAGGAGAGAAGCTGCAGTTTCGAATTGGAGTCTGCTACTTTCCTGTGTACCCACCTCTGTCACCCAGGGAAGTCTCGGACTGCTTAAGAGACTCTGATAAGCACCTGCACAGTACAGACCAGCGGTAGTCCTCACACCACACCTGGATTCCACTAGCTCTTCCTGGTGTAGGAAATGATCCCTGGCACCTGATTTCTCAGGGAGCGGTGGAACCCATGCTAGAACAAGGAATTGCTTTTTCCATGTAGTAAAGTCAGTCCCTAAATCTGTCCTAGGCTTTCCAGGTTCATGGCTTTCCTCACAAAAAAAGGAAGGAAGGAAGGAAGGAAGGAAGGAAGGAAGGAAGGAAGGAAGGAAGGAAGGAAGGGAAGGGAAGGAAGGAAGGAAGGAAGGAAGGAAGGAAGGAAGGAAGGAAGGGAAGGAAGGAAGGAAGGAAGGAAGGAAAGGAAGGAAGGAAGGAAGGAAGGAAGGGAAGGAAGGAAGGAAGGAAGGAAGGAGAAAGAGAGAGAGAGAGAGAGAGAGAGAAAGAAAGAAAGAAAGAAAGAAAGAAAGAAGAAGGAAAGAAAGAAAGAAAGAAAGAAAGAAAGAAAGAAAGAAGAGAAAGAAAGAAAGAAAGAAAGAAAGAAAGAAAGAAAGAAAGAAAGAAAGAAAGAAAGAAAGAAAGAAAGAAAGAAAGAAAGAAAGAAAGAAAGAAAGAAAGAAAGAAAGAAAGAAAGAAAGGAAAGAAAGAAAGAAAGAAAAGAAAGAAAGAAAGAAAATTCAGGAGAATAGTGAAGTAAAGCAAATTTATTCAGGGAATAGTGGCAAAGGAGAGATAGAGATCCTGCACAACAGAACACAACCTTCTCCAGAATAGACTAACAGTATCTAATACACATCCACACATCCATCCCAGGCATCTAATACACATCCCACATCCCAAACATGCGGCCATTCCATCATGATGGAGATACACATCCTAAAATAAGAAAATACACCTCTCAGGAAGCCGTGGGTCTCCTCTTTTTCTTTGCTAAATTAGTTCATATATATATATATATATATATATATATATATATATATATATATATATATATATATATATATATATATATATATATATATAGTTTTCCCAGATTGCTCACCTCCTCTAGGCCTAGGGTGATTGACAAACTTAGAACTGTTGAGGTTTATTTTGATATTTTTTTCTTTTTTTTTTACACCCAGTAACACTCCAGGGGTTTTTCTGGCTCCCTGCTCAGGAATTCCTCCAGGCAATGCTCCCTGGTCCATATGGGATGCTGGGGATCCGAACCCAGGGTTGGCTACATGCAAGGGAAGTGCCCACCTACCGTGCTATCATCAGGCCCTCTTTTGATATTTTGGGGTGGTCTTTTTTTCTAATAGTGCAGCCCCTCTCCTCCCAGGGGGTTCAGCCACTTTTCCTCTCGAAAGACCTGAACCTGGCCTTGAATTCTGCATCTCAGTGGTTTTCCTGACTCTGGAGAAGGGACTTATGAGTCAAACATCTTCATGTCTTTAGGCCTGTCTTGTTCCAGGAAACATCTTTGGTTTGCTTTGGGACGACACCCTGTAGTGCTCAGGGCTTATTCCTGGCATAGAACCTGGTTGGCCTGCATGCAAAGAAAGTGCTAGATTGTCCCTTCCAGACTACAGATTTCTCAATATCCATTACCAGGCCCCCATCTCACTCCCTGTAGCAGGAAGACATGTACCTATAATCAGATGGGTTTTTAATAAATCTTTCTTTCATCATTTTGAAACGATGCTTTATACCAACATTTATATTCCTACGGAATTATAACTATAATAATAGCATCCTTTGGATATGATATATGATCAAATAATATAGAGTGACTATGTGTTCAAGAATATAAAAATGCATAAATAGAAGTATAACGCTGAAGATAAACTACCATAGGTAAGGTATATATTTACCTTGAGTGGTAGCATTACTGTTGTCCAATGATAGACTTTTTCTGGGCCGTCATTTTTTTATTCACTAAGTGAATATCTTTTGTTGATGTCAGAATGATTAGATTTACCGTATGCAAAATACTTATCACAGAGAATTATAGACCACTTAGAGCTTTGGCAAGGACAAGTTAACACTGAAAATAGGTCTCTCAGCAGGCATGCAAATCATAGCTGTGATTCAATAAATTCCCAGGGAATTTTTTCTTTCATGGCAGGAAGCGGGTAGTTTATATTTTGAGATTGTTTTCAGAACAAACATTCGAGTAGAAAATTATGCCCGCATTTATTGTCAAGCCACATTTGTTATGTAATGCATTTTTCTATTTCCCAGATGTACTTTACTGCTTCCACACAATGTTGTTTCCTTTTCTATCCTTCGGTGAAAGCAGTTTATTTAGTTCAGGTCTTACTCCTAAGATTCTGCCACTTAGTTACTTCCCTGCTAGAGAAATGAAAGTTCTGCTAAAATTTTCCTGAATTCATTATCCCTCATTTTCAGAATGACCTTACAAATTTACAAAGTATAAAAACCAAGATGACCTTTAATGTCATTATTTAATTTGGATGATGAGGGTGAGCAAATAGAGCAACAACCTGAAGATGTAGGCTTACAGATAAAACCACGTCTGTTCCTCCATCTGTTTTGCTGACACACTGATTGCTGAGTTACAGTAGAATGACAACAGGAAGGGGCAGAATGGGGCCGCTACTATGGGGATAAGTGGAAGTGGGGACAGTGGTGCTGGAACAGATGGTAGCTGGGAAGGGAGAGGCTCTCCGAGGCATTATTGGCATGCTTACCGTGAATTTGATGTGCTAGCAATTTGTGCCAATTTATCAATGTTTCAGAGCTTCAATTTCTGAATTGCGGCTTCTCAACGCTTATCCATTGACTGTCAGCATATAGCGTCTCTTATTGCTGAAATTATAGAAAAGCAGTATTGTCTTTACATTGTCAAGATCGTTTATAAGTTTGGTTTTTGTACATAAACATAAATATCTAAAGAAGTGTCTTCTATCTTTGACTGGCGAATATAATATACGTAACACCCCTGGTGATAATATATTATACAAATGTTATTTAAATGTATTATGTAGGGTGTGTATATATATACACAAAGAAATACACATGCATTTATACGTAGATTTTTATGGCAAAATTATCTATGTTTATAACAAGAGCAAACGTTATTTAAATTTTTATGGAATTTTAAATATTTGTTTATAGAACTCATATGCATATTTGACTTAAAATATAAACCAGAATTTGAGTTCTGATTTATATTTTAAGGAATCAAATGGCCTAATTTAAGTTGAACTAGTCCTTGTCTAATATCTTTTTCCTTAGAATAGACAAATTAAGTACAAGGATAGCTGTGCCTCATTTCTAGTTACCTTATAAGCCTTAGGCTTAAACTTTTGTTTTTGGTTTTGCTTTTTTGGGTTACACCTGGTGGTGGTCAGCATTACTCCTGGCTCTGTACTCAGGAATTACTCTTAGAGGTGCTCAGGGAGACCATATAGGACGCCAGGGATCGAACCTGAGTTGACTGCTTTGCAAGGCAAATGCTCTGCCACTGTGCTTATAGCTGGCCCCTACTCTTTAAACTTTTAAAAATAATTTTGAAATATCACCTTTTAAATATTTTCCACTCATGACCCATTTTGTCTAAGTAATTTTTATGTGTCCTTTGTTATATAGGAGTACATATATATAAAACATACAGTCTACTGATAAAATATATATCGTAAATTAATTTATTTTAAAAGAACTTATATAAAAGTTGATATTACCCTATATGATAATGATACCCAAATATTAAGGTAGGCCTTAATATTTAATACTTAATACTGCTACTCGTAGTACTTGCCCTGCATTCAGCCCTCGTGTGTTCTATCCCAATCACCCCATATGGTCCTCTGGCACCACTAGGAGTGATCCCTGAACCAGTGATCCCAGAGTCAGAGGAAACCCCTGAGCACTATTTTGTGTATTGCCCAAACAAAGAAAGAAGCTACGCCTTCTAAAATACGCATAAAAAAGTTGCTCTCAAGTTTACAGCAATATGGCATGATTGGTGCAAAAATATTGTAGGTTAGGTCACATTTAATTGCATTACTCCCAGTACTCAGTCACTTTTGAACTATAAAATAGCAAATATGTTTGATTATAACTAGTGTATAAGTTTTTATCCTTATGTTCTTTTTGACCAGTAAAATCATTAATTGTAAACTGTTTGCAGCTAAATAAAAAGAAATGCAATATTCCAGAACTTCATATAGAGTAGCTATATTAAAAAATATGGTTTTTGTTGATTTTGATTTTTTTCTCCACAAAACAGCACTGAAAGAGATATTTGATACTCAATTTATTAACTAATTTATTTTGCTTTTGCCCAAACAGTTGGTAATCCATTACACAGATTGTTTGATGGAACAAAGAGACAGTAAAGCAAAATACTTTTTATTTTCAAATGAATTATTTTTTTTCATTGTTGCTAGAACTTCTTTTCTCAAATTTTTCCAAGATAATAGCATTATATTTCATCCACAATTTAACAAGATGATTTCGCTCCTATTTTTCTGAGACAATTTTAAGATTATAATATAGGACTGATTTATGAAGTGCTTGGATGATTGACATTGAATAGCTGTCTCTTTAGCCTAAAAGCTCTTACTTTGTAACAGATAAAAATTGAATTTAACTTTATACAGAACAATATATAGTTCGGTAAATCATTTTACACTATTAATTTATTAATTTTAGTCTATGACAAATGGTAGAATATTATTTCTATACCAGTATCTTATTGAAACAAACTTATTTTTTCAGAGCATCCTCAACCACATTCCTCATTTTTCTCTTCAGTTTTTAATTGAGTATTTATAGATTATATAGTAGATATAGTTTATCAATTAGAAAAGCATCTTAATTGAATGATAAAATGTTTTGTAAGAAAAATAGATTAGCTCATAACTTTATTCAAATAGATTTTTTAATGTTAAGAACAGATTGCAGAAATATTGCCACCCCATCAGAGCCTCGCAACAAGCCAGACGACCCCCAACTCCATGAGGGCCTCCATTTTCCACATCCGGACTTCCCCTCGTCAGAACTCCACCCCAGCAGACCAGCCTATCACAGCCCGCCTCGCGCGGCTGATTTCGGCCGTGCTGTTCATCAATAAATGCTGAATTTAGAGATGACTACAAGAGTATGCTTGCCCGCAGGGCAGAGCCTGGCAAGCTACCCATGTCATATTTGATATGCCAAATACCAGTAACAATTATGGACCTCATTCCCATGACCTGATGGAATGGTTTGAGGCTCTTTATATTCCCTGGAGCAAGCAGGTGCCCTTGGGCTCTACTTGCATGAGACAGGACATATGGAGATGTTACTGGTGCCCGCTCGAGGAAATCGATGATGAACGGGAAGACAGTGATACAGTGAAGAACAGATTAAACATAAAAGTTTTCTTGTATTTTTCTCCAATTACATTTTTGTATATGACATTATCAAATAATTTCTTACCTTATTTACCTTATTTTTCCTTATTTATGGAGTTTGGTTATCCTGCTGTGCTCAGGGTTTTACTCCTGGCTCTTGTCAGGAATCATTCCTGGTATTTTATGTTGAAGACCAAAACAGATCAGATACATACTCCATGTGCTATCTGTTTAGTCTTTTGAAACAATTTTTAAAGGAAATTTATTGCCCGTAATATCAGTGTTACTTATTTATAAACTTAAAATATATACTCTATTGATATGCTCCCTGAATTCGATAATAGTCTAGATATTATACTTTGTGTTACATTTGAGTTCTGTTCTCATCTTTGATTTTACTTTAGTTATGAGCTCAATGTAATTTTTTTCTTCATTTGTAGTGATTACTATTTGAAATGAAGATATTTTAATATTATACTTATGGTTCTACTTTTAACTTAAATTACTAAATAATATTCCTCAATGTTTTCTTGATGGATATAAATTAATATCCTATTCTCTTTACCTCAATTTTGGTTCATCAAATTTTTCTTATTTTATCAAATAGGAGTTAAATAGATCATTAGTGTGCACCGTATGCGTTTCTGTGTTTGTGTGTTGTGTATTGTATATGCACACACATACCACACAGAATTTTGGGACATACACTAAGAGTTTGTACACTGTATCCTGATTCTGAGTTTAGGGGTTACTCTTGCTTGTTGTTGGGGATCATATGCTGTTCTCGCAACTGAATCTGGGTCGACTATATGCAAGCCATCCACTTTACCCTTATGATTTGTCATCTAAGTTTATTCTTTTTGTAATGTTTTAGAACTTACCTCCTTTGGGGTTCATTATTTAGGTCCCTCCATATTATTATCATCAGGATGTTTTAATCTTTTAAGTTTATGTACTTAATTCACCAGTGATTTTAATATGGTATATTTCTACAAATAACATTTAATATAGGTCAAGTTATAAGCATATGCTTTTTATTTTATTCATTTTTGTTTCTCTAAAAGCATGTCTGATAATTAACATTTGGAAAGTTTTCTTAAAAAATTAAAAACCATTTTGATATTGATTTAAATTAGTGTTCCCTTATATGTATGACTAAGATGTTTAAGCCAATTCTTATCACATTATAGTTTATTAATATGATCTTTAGTAGCAAATATGTAGGAACAGAACCTCAACATTAGCAATTCAGGAATAGTCAGTTATACTTGTCTGAAGTTTAAGGGGGAGTGGCTTGAATTTGGGTTTTTTGTTGCGGAGAAATACATGTTGTATCTAGCTCAGTGTAACTGAAAAATGAAGTTGATTATAGTAATTATATCCTGCTCTATTTAAATTGAAATGAAGACCAAGCAGATAGCTCATCAGCACATCTGCTTACTCTGCTTGTAGGAGACCCAATTTCAATGCATGTCACCCAATGGTCTGCTGAGTGCTTGCAGGAGTGACCACCAAGTCAGGCATTGCCCCTGAGCATCACTTAAGTTAAAAATTAGGGGCTGGAGCGATATCACTCAGGGTAAGGCATTTTCCTTGCAAGCAGCCGACCTGGGTTCAATCGCCAGTATCCCATATGGTCCCCTGAGCACCACCAGGAGTAATTCCTGAGCAAAGAGCCCGGAGTAACCCCTGAGCATTGCCAGGTGTGACCAAAAAGCAAAAAAAAAAATAAATAAAAAGGATAAGAAAAAATTAAGTGATACACAGTGAATGAATGAATAAATAGATAAATAGATAAAAATGAATAAATAAATAAATGAATAAAGGAATAGATAGATAGATAGATAAATGAATGAATGAATGAATGAATGAATGAATAAGAGATGAAGTCCATAGTTACAGGTTAAGGGTGTTTCTGCAGGTTTTTTCAAAAAACAAGTGTTTGTCTTTGTTTTCTGGATTTTGAGTTTGAGAACCTACTTACCTGTGCTCAGGGCTCACTCCTGAATCTGCACTCAGGATCACTCCTGAATGTACTAAGCGGACCACGAGATGCCAGGAATTGATCCCAATTCTGCATGTATAACAAGAGCCTGCCTGCTGTACTGTCTCTCCATCTCTATCCTCTTGTTAGTTTTTTTATTTAAACACCATGTCTTACGAAGTCATTTATAATACAATTGTTATAGGCTGCATTTACTTATTGCTCCAATACCAATCTCATCAGCAGATAGACGTTCTGTCCTCCATATCCCTGCTTTCCCATGCACCCCCATGCCTATCCACTTAGTAGGCACAGCATCGTTTATTTTATATTACCATGAAGTCATGAAATTGTTGTCGGAGTGTGTACAAAAACTATTTGTTCCTAGCTTAGCTTTCTGTGTTGCTGCTTTTGTTTATTGAGCTTCGTTGGCTTTTGTATTACTTTGCCATCTAATTTGGTTTACCCCTACTGGGATGTCAGTATTTGTTGAGTTTGGAGATATTGTGTCACCTCATATATGGCCGTGTACCCCAGAATCTAGGATCTACAGAACTGAGCAGATGAGTTTACATGACATCAGCTGCGGGCCATTGTTAGTTTTAAATATCAAGTGGAATGTCATGTGTTCATGAACATTGTGAGGAAAACTGGGGACATTGGTAGTGGGAAATGTACACTGATCAAGGAACATAAAAGAACATTGCATAAAGCCACAATGTAAGATAAAGGAGAGAGAGAAAGAGACTGAGTGACCGAGAGAGAGAGAGAGAGAGAGAGAGAGAGAGAGAGAGAGAGAGAGAGAGAGAGAGAGAGAGAGCCTGCAATAGAGGCAGGCTGGGAAAAGAGGGAGGGAATCAGGGGACATCTGTGGTGGCAAATGTGCACTTGTGTTGCTGGGGCATTGAATGACTGAAACCTAATCATGAACAGTTTTCTGATTGTATATTTTATGGTTTGTATAATAAAAGGACAAAAAAAGAGCTGATATATTGGCATTAGATTGATAGTATATCAGATTACCATGAGTCTCTTTGAACTCATGGAAAGGATGTCTTTTCTTGGGGACATCTTGTTATATATTCCAGACTACAGTCCCCAGGCCAAGTAAGTTTTTCCTAATGCTAACATGTTCCTATACCAGATTTTATTTTTTGGGCCATGACTTTTTTTTCATGATTATGCTCTTAACTTATTACACTTCTTATGGCACTTAGTCTGTCCCATGTCTAGGCCAGAGTCTCTTACTAGCTTGGATGCACTGAGTCCAATCCAAATCTCTCCTTTTGGGGTGTAAGGAACTAAGCCAATCGAAGGACAACAGAGTTTTAAGTAAGGTACATATGATGGATGCCCAGGAATAAATATTTCAGAGTCAGTCAACTGCTGTTTTACAAAAGCATAACATTAACTGTGTTCCTGTGTCTGCACAAAAACTACTTACGTTGCTCTAATGTAAAAATATGCAAAGGATTTAAAGGAAGGAAAAAAGCAACATTTCCCTTACAAATAAAAAATCCAAAGTCATCCCAAGGTTTTACTTTATAAACTACTGTGTCTGGATAGGGACATAATTGTGACCACCAGATAGAGGAAGAACACAAAGGAAAGGTCAAAGTTAAACACAGAGGATTGAGTATGCCAAAGTGGGATAGGAAGTGCCCTCATTAGCACTGGAATGGATGCAATTCAGTTACTCTAAGCTCCCTGTAGAAGAAAGGACAACTCAATGTTAAACCTGAAATGCTTAGACTGAATTCAATACTAAGGGAAATATTAAGATCTTTAGATTTCCCACTGTGGTTGAGCACATGTAAGATTATAAAGCAGAAAGTATTATCAACCCTTGGTGAGAGATTATTTTATTTATGGACTAAAAAAAGAGTCCATACATTAAACCACTTTCTGTATTTAATGGTACTGCTGGTCTATAAATGTGCAAATATTTCAGCAAAAAGAAGAAGGGATTTTTTGTTTCTTACTCAAGGAGAATAAAGTTTTACTGAATTATTTTACACATGTGTCACGTTGGGTTCTTGAACATGTGAATTAGTGATACATGGAAATATGCTGTGTTCCTTCAATGGTTTTTGGCACATTTTTGGCAGAAATTTGATTTTCTAAAAGTAGTTTTGGTCCGATATCACCTTAAATTATATTAGATTAAGTTGACTTAATCCTATATTTTTTTCAGGAAGATATCTATTTTATGAAATTTCCTGTTTAAATCATTTGAATGTTATTTGATTTGGAAATGATCCTAGTAAAGGATTTAGATATAAAATATCTCTTGTTAGGCTCTCTGCCATTACTTTGCCTTTGTGGAAAAAGTTCTCTTAATCCACCTCTTGGTATTCAAGTTGCATGAGAAATTATTCCTTAAATTTTAAGGCTTTGACTGATGTCCAGAGCACTTGAACTGCTGTTTTTGAAGGCTGTACTTAAGTCCACTCTGTAACTCTTTCTTGATTTGGGGGTGATGCTTGGGACCATCCAGACTGTGCTAAATTCTTTTTCACAGCTGCACAGTCATGGATTATTCCCATGTTCTCAGTGTACCATATAAGGTATCCATGATAAATCCAACTCATTCTCATTCCAGACAAGGACCCTACCATCTGTTTTATCTATTGGTTCCTGAAACAGCTGTTCTGAACATTTGTACCTGTGCATACCTTGAAGTCTATTGTTCTTTACTCCAAACTGCCTGTATATGCTAGCTGCATTTGTTATTGTAATTGTCCCTTTCAGTTAAATATCATGAAGACCAAGAAATAATGTTTTCTAAAATCATTTGCTTGTTAGGCCTGAAAAAAATTGCTAAAGGGGATAAATAGCACATGCACTGCATACAATGGGCCTTATGTTACATATTGCACCCTACATTCCTCCCCAAGTACCCCAAGGTGTTACCCTCATGGATTTTGATATGGGTTAGCCCTAGAAGTACCATACTGCATACCCCAGCATCTGGGACATCCCCAAGAGCAGTCCTTGGCTCCAGAAACTACTGGACAAATTTCCCAATGTGCTTTCCCCACCCCTTAAAAAAAGGTAGAAAGGAAGTCATACTGTTGCTTAGCAAATTTGTATTGAATGTTTTGAAATGCTTAATAAAATGAATTTTAGTTTACTGGCTTTTCATCTTTGAGAAAAAAAATGCATAAAATATGGGACCTAATTCCAAAATCTTCTCTTTGCGTTTTTCTTTTTTGTTGGGTGTTACATCCCATGGTACTCAGGACTCAGGGATCTCAGCTCATGACTCTGAGCTTAGTGATGACTTCTGGCAGTTCAAATAGACCACATGGGTTGCTGTGGATGTAATAGACTGGAGAGATTGTACAGTACAGGGATTGCCTTGCATACAATGGACACAGATTTTTATCCCTGACATTGAATGTGAACGGCTTGAGCCCCACTGAAAGAGTTGGCCACCCGATGGGGTGACTGACTGGGAGCCTCGGAATGCCACACCTACCAAGGAAAACTCTGAGAGATTGGGTCCTATGCAAAAAGCAAGGGTTTTTATTAATAATTCGAGTATACCGGGCTCATAGCATGACCACAAGCAGTCAGCGGCTAAGAGCGAGCCCTTCCAGGGAGGATCTTTTAAGAGATCCCGCCGCTACAGAAAAAGCCAGCACATAACCATCCAATAGATATAAAATATTATATCAAGGTCTGTGCGCAGGCAGCCAATCACTTTGTAACAAGTTAACTATCACCTACCAATCAGGTCACACTCAATACTTCTTTCTATATTTGGTGTGGCTAGATACACGTGTGGGATCATAGGTCAGCAACAGTTATACTGTGTATGTACAGGAATGCAATTCAGGCAATTCAAGCCAGATAGCAGGTTCGGGTGGGGGTCTGGGTCTCCAAACCTCTAACAGGAATTTGTTCTGGGCCTTTTTGTAGATAACAGGATGTAAAGGTTACTTCAAGATGAAAAGGTCACTCCAGGCCCTAAATTGATAACTTTCCATGAGTAGGCCTGCCCTGTTTGCTGCCTTCTTTCACCACTAGTTGTAATACTTGAGCACAGAACAAAAGAGCACATTTGAGTGTGCCCTCAAGCCCCAAAAGTAAATGAATCCTAGAATATATTCATTTATACCATAAGTGTGTGGAAGTATCATCTCTCACAACCCAAATTCCACTGCCATCCTGTCACCAAAATGAATCCTCAGGGGGGAGATGTTGGAGAGAGAGTGCAGTGGTTAAGTGCTTGACAGGACTCTGTCTCTGCCATCTCATAGGATCCTGGACCCCACCAAAGTGATCCCTGAGCACATCTGGGATAACCACCGATTTTTTTTTTTAGCTTTTGAAGTCACACCTGGCAGAGCTCAGAGGTAACTCCTGGCTCTTTTTTTCAGGAATTGAATTACTCCTGGCAGTGATCCTGTTTGACCATGTGGAATGCCAGGGATTGAACCCCAGATCATTTGCATGCAAGGCAACGCCCTTCCCGCTGTACCAGCCCCCCAATTTTTTCTTTACTCATTCCTTCCATCCTTTCCCCATTTTGGTTTTGCCTTTTTCGTTTTTTAGTGGTTTTATTTTTGATCTATTTGAGCTATAGATATAATGCTTTATGGTTGCTTATTTTAATTGAACTCTAATAGACATTTCCTGATTTTCTAGTTATTTTCCCTAATCATGTGTATTTTTTAATATAAAATTTTTTATTGCTTACTCACATACACTGGAAATGTTAAATTAGTATTTTAAACCCACTTAAATTTTAAATACACAGAACACTGTATATTCTTTATTTAAAGTGAAAATAAATAGTCTTGTATTGGGTCTTCACAATTATTTTTTGCCAAAGCGAATTCAGCTTCCATAACTAATTTCTCATTATTCAGTAAAAGGTAACTAAAAAGAACTGAAGAGATTTCTCTTGTTTATCTCTTGTCTATAGCATGTTACTTGCAGCTTGCAAACTGCATGCAAAGGAGAATATAGTTTAAAATTTATTTTTAGCATATCACTTCTCATATCAGTAAAAAAATTGGAAGCAGTTTTAGCATAGTAGATCATGTATGGAAAAATGTGATGCCTCTGCTCTAGAGAAACTTGTATTCTTATTGAAGAGATATGATTTATAATCAAGAATCTCTTAGCAATATATGAAACTCAAATAGTGGCAGGGTAGATAATGAATTTTCCAGGGACTAAGGTGAAGAAAAACGAAAAAAAAAGTTAAATTATGGAACCATCTCAGAATGTTTACTCATGTATAATGATTTCATAAAGAATATCTGAGATGATCTGGAAGTTTCATGTGTTATGTGAATAGAATATATTTTCTACTCTAAGTTTGGAAATAACTGACAAAAAATGTAGTATTATAAAAAATAATTATGTTCATAGTTATATAGTTTAAACATGCCAAACGTGTCTTAAAGGGTAAAGAATAATGTGTAATTTATGAATATTCAGATGCCAATGTTACAAACATATTCATGAGATAAAATTGACCTTACATACCTACCATCTTATATACCTACCTCTTAGTAGATGGTCTGCCTTGCCAAAAAAAAATAGTTTCAAGCATTATATCTGACTTTTGTATTCAAAATCACTTTAAAGAAACTAATATTTAGAAATATGGGAAGAAACAACCACGGGCATTATATGTCTAAAGCCCAGCCATGAATAGCTTTTGTAAATAATGATGCTTCCACAAAACAAAAATGGAGGTGTGCATATATAATATGGCTATATATATATATAATAAATTATAATAAATATGATCATTATATAGCAACACATAATGTATAATGATTTTTATATCATATTCATTAATTCAAACTAATATGATCATCTAATGTGTTCAAAATCAGCAAAATCCCTTAGCTATTTATGGCACTGAAATACTGTATAAATAAAAATTATTGAAGAAGTTTGGATAACCTTACCATATCTTTAGCATAATGGCATTTCTCTATATTATTTATAATTTGGAGTATTCAGGTGAACAGGCCTGAAATAGTGGCACCAGGAGGATTAACAGAGAGAAATGAGAGATAAAATGCACACAGGACTGGGGGCTAACAGTCTGCTGGAGTGAGAGCCCAGACTGTGCTCTTTTATTCAGTGTTTATTTCTTAGAGCCAGTAAATACAAAAGGGAGAACATTTCTTGGTTAAATCTCTACCTATCTTAGACTTTTACATATCTAAGGGTCCACATGTATGTAAAGAACTAGTTTGTAAAGGACTTTCAAAGAGGAAGTCCTTCCAAAGAAGGAGACAAAGAAAGGATACAGAACCCTGCTGGGGGGCAACTATTCTTCTCTGCTCCAGCATTCCTGATTAAAGGTCCCAAAAACTTCCCTTCATGTCCTTTCCTTTATTTATTTTATCTTTCTTGTTCTCAAAAGGAATTGATATATATTTTTTCTGATCTGACAATTAGACTTTTGGAAAATAACATCTTTGTTCTTTCACCCAGTGTTTTTCAGCCTTCTACTGTGTTGTGCCAATAAAGGGAAAAGTGTCTCTTAACATGAAGAAAGCAGCAAGAATATGATTTCCATAAAGGGCCAGACGGCATGCTTTTGTATGGCGTTTTCCAGCACCATATGCCCCCTATATTGTAGGTTGCTTCTCAGTCTCAATCACTATCACTATCAGTATCCTCCTGTTGATCATCTATTTGCTAGGCGGGCACCAGTAATATCTCCATATGTCCTGTCTCATGCTAGTAGAGCCCAAGGGCATCTGCTTGCTCCAGGAACATAAAGAGCCTCAAACCATTATATTCGGTCATGGGAATGAAATAATATAATAGTTACTGGTATTTTACATATCAAATACAACACGAGCACCTTGCCAGGCTTGCCTTGTAGTCACCTCTAAATATAGCAATAGGCACCTATAAATATAGCAATAATCTCAATAATAAAATTAAATAATTATAAGGAATTTTGCCCAGTACAGTCTTAAGACTTTTTAAATATTAAGAAATGGTTTAAGCATGGAAAAAAAAAGTTTCAACCTTAAGAATGTTTTTAATACTTTTTAAAAGCAATATATTATTTTATTGAAACTCTTAGGCAGTCAGTTGTATGTGATGGCGAATATTAAAAGATAATAAGGAGTTTCTATAACTAAAAAGATATACTATTTCGGGGCGGAGCTATAGCCCAGCGGGTAGGGGCGTTTACCTTGCTGCGCGGCAGGCCCATGCCTGCCCGGGTTCGATCCCTGGCATCCCATATAGTCCCCTGAGCACCGCCAGGGAGTAATTCCTGAGTGCAAAGCCAGGAGAAACCCCTGAGCATTGCTGGGTGTGACCCAAAAAAGCAAAAAAAAATTAAAAAAATAAAAATAAAGTAAAAAAGATATACTATTTCTTAAAAAGGTTAAATCAGAAAGTCAAACTAATTTGTTAATCAGGTTATTTAACATAGGACATAAAAGTGAAAGCAAAGTGTCAATTCAAGTTTTAAAAGCCCCAGTTATTAATTGGCAATATTTATACCTATAAACAATATTTAATTTAAAATTTAATAATATTTATGTTATTAATGCCTACCCTTGAATTTTATTTCAAAACTTAGTAGGTGCAGGAAATCTTGGGGGCAGGGAAGTGCACAATAGATTTCCTGCTTATTAACCTTTTGGATGTAAATCATGGAACAATAAACATATAAATCAGACACTAGATTCTTTCTTTATGGTTGAAGATTTGAAAATACCATGTTTTTGGTAATATAAAAGGAAAAAAGTATTTCCAACTTTGCTCTTTGCTTCAAAACTACTCATTAGCATATGCTCACTTTTTTTCTTTCTAAGATCATACCCTTTAGTAGGCAGCAATGTTCTGCTAATGGAGAAAAGAAATGAGCAGTTTGCAATTATGTAAATAAGACACAGTTTTTCTATTTCAGAAAAGTAATAAAGAGAACTATTCCCCTAAATGAATAAAATCTTAAATAAAATTATAATCTCTGTACCTCACTATTCATTAAAGATGACACTGGTGACAATTTAGAGAGAAAACTGTAGATATGCAATAAAACAAGACTATCTTGCAAAAATAGAGATTTCTCTCTATATGTCATGCTGAAAAATATAGCTTAGAGCTGGTCTTTTGGAAGATCAATGAGGGATTTCTGCATGAAATGTGATTTGCATATTTAAAGGCTCTAAATTGTAGCTTATTTTCCACAGCACAAAGAGTAGGGAAGTAGTATGCACTGATGTGCCATTCTCTGTCTACACACATCAGAATTTACCTGTTTACCAAAGGATCCCTGTTTCTTTGATTTCCAGAAACAAAAATGCTTGTGTGTCAGGTTTATAAAAGCTATTCAATTGTATATCCGCCTTGGAGACTGTGGCTATTTTTATATTATGACGCTGCAGCCTTCCATTAATTTGTGTTCTATTAATGCATGTTATCCTAAAACCACTGTTTATTTGTGTTCAGGATATTAGTTATATTAGTTTTTAATTGCATCCGGTAACCTATGTTAGCTTAGTGAACTTCAAATATAATTGAAGGTTTTAAATTTAAATCACAGAATCAACTAGTGATATGATAACATCAGTGTTTAAACAATACAAAATTTCCCTCCAGAGTCATATGTGAATTTGAGAACAGTTGCAGTAGTCAAAATAATTCAAGTTGAAAAATCGTGCCGCTATTGGGAAAAGTAGGATAACCAGAAAGATGTATTCCTAATAGTATTTTTAGGTTTTGGTTAGCTTATGTTGCTTATTAGCTGATGGCATATCCAATTGGATATTTAATTTTATTAAAATAAAAGATTGTTCCTTGAATAAAGAAAAAAAATACATGGTGGGAAATTGTACAGAGCAATTTGGCAATCATCAGCAGATAAAATGCTTTTGAAATCCCTGATGTAAAAGCAGCGCATTGAAATAGTGTCTATAAAAATAAACAGATTTTAAGTAATGTTCCCATCTAGGTAGAAGAAAAATGCATTGATGAGACCAATGAAACTGTGGAGCATTGTCATATTTGTCAATATAAAAAAGAAATGGTTATTTGGAATCAAGCAGCATATAATACTGAGCTTAAATATTTTTCCATGTTTCAGCCATTTCGTTTGCAAATACATGGAAGTTTCCACACAGATCACAATAAAGTACCCCAGCATTCTGTATACTATTTTTGTGGATCAAATATTAACCATAATCTTTTTATGTCTCTATAAAATTCACGTATCTCTGCTATAAATTAAAGGCATTCATGTGAATTTCCTATAAAATATAGTACTATAAAATTTAAGTTTTATGAACATAAGACTGTCACACTTAGTACTGTAGCACTGTAATACTTAATACTGTAAGTTTAACAAAAGTGCCTCTGTGAAAAGAAGTCATTGCAAGACGTCTGGAAAGTGTTTGTAAGTTTAGCAAAAGTTTGACTATTATACATGATATGTCCGTGACCTCAATTGGCACAGACATAGAGACTGAGACAAGTAAAAGGGAAGGAATAGGAGTTTATTGGGGTGCTCCCGCGTGAACCCTACTGGCCTCTGGTGTGGCTGTGTTAGAGCAGAGCTCTGGGAGAGAATGAGGGGGATTCTTAAACTCTCTTGGGAGGGTAAAGGGAACCAAGACCAGAGGAACTGTTATGTTTGGTCTGGCTCCTGTTATCTGTAGGCGGGTTTAAGTGGAGAAGCACAGAATGCATCCTGGGAGCTTCCTGGCTCCTGGTGATTCCTAAGTCCTGTCTTCAATGCTGAGGCTCGAGGTGGTCTCTGATTTTGGAATGTCGCTATCTAATCGCTGATCATCTTTGGTCCCTGTTGCTGTTTCTTCCTTTCAAACCTTACAATAAGTAAAATTGTTTATTGTCAGTGAGAAGAAAAGCAGATAATTGCATAGAATGTTATGAGTAATTAAAGCATCTAATATAGTGTTTGAGGGGAATGCAGTATGCTATTCAAAATTCTTTTTCTGTATCAACAGTTGCTTTTCATATTTGATAATGTATGAAAAGTAGTAAAATCAATCTTTTGCTGTAAGTACTTGTTTATAAATATGAGCACATTCTGCAAACAAAGAGTAGTTGATATTTTAATACAATCTTACAATATTTTAATATCTTAGAATACATGCTAATATTATCTCTTGAAGCTCATTTTCTTTTCAGCATTTAGATTAGAGCATGTTCAATTGCCACTTCCATCAGAAATACAATGTTTTTTCTTGAATTTTAGATTATTTTCAAGTTTTAGTGTTTATTATTTTTATTGAGGTAACATCAGTACTCATGACTCTGTATTGGCAGTGGGGATGGGGGCAGGAGCGTAACTTCTTGCCTTTTCAGAGAATATGCTCTGCATATCCATTACTGAAATACCAAGCCTCTTGCACACTCCGTTCTGTCCCCTCTCCTTCCCCTTTGGACCGTTCTCTCTGATTCTGAATTCAAGGGTTTGTTTTTTTCTTTAGTTTTGTCTGTTTCCTTACTTTACTACATATAGGTGAAATAATATAACATTAAATTTTACTTTAATTAAATTTTACTATTTTTAAACAAACTCATGTAGAAATGAATCCTTTTGTACTAATGACTAAATTAGCTGTTATTGATAATCTCATATTAAACAATGATTTGTCATGGACAGAAAGAGAGACAGTGAGAGAGAGAGAGAGAGAGAGAGACAGAGAGGAAGAAGAAGAAAAGTGCCTGCAATGGATGCTGGTTAAGGGTGGAATAGAGAAACTGGGGACATTGATTTTGGGAAATGTTCACTTGCTGAGGGATGGGTGTGAGAACACTGTATGACTGAAACCCTATCATAAACTGCTTTGTAATTATCACAGTCAGTGTGATATAGTAGAAAGAAAGAGAGAGAGAGAGAGAGAAAAGAAAGAGAGAGAGAAAGAAAGGAAGGAAGGAAGGAAGGAAGGAAGGAAGGAAGGAAGGAAGGAAGGAAGGAAGGAAGGAAGGAAGGAAGGAAGGAAGGAAGGAAGGAAGGAAGGAAGGAAGGAAGGAAGGAAGGAAGGAAGGAAGGAAGGAAGGAAGGAAGGAAGGAAGGAAGGAAAGAAAGAAAGAAAGAAAGAAAGAAAGAAAGAAAGAAAGAAAGAAAGAAAGAAAGAAAGAAAGAAAGAGAAGGAGAGAAAGGAGAGGAGAAGGAGAAAAAGGGAGAAGGAGAAAAAAGGGAGAAGGGAAAAGGGAAGGGAAGAGAGGGAAGAGAGAAAGAAAGAGAAAGAGAAACAAGATGATATGGTGTACTGTATTATATATTTTTTGAGAATGTTCTGTATTTATTTTTTTGAGAATACTTTTTATGATCAGGAATTCAGAAATTATGTGCTGGACTTATTAACCACATTAATAAAATACTTTAGCCGATACAATTCACTGTTGTTTTGTGGTCCACTTAATGAATTATTCTAACTACTTTGCACATTATTATTTAGTTTCAGCTCAAATTCTAAAGAGTAACCTCGTGGCAATGGAACAAAATATTGCTCGTCTGGAACGTGACCTGAAGAAATTCCCAGAGGCAGAAAATCAACATGATAAGTTTGTGGAAAAGATGACGATATCCTTTATTTAAACTTTTTTATTTTCTTGTGGGTCTGTATGTCTGCCTAATTCCCTTCCTATTCCTCTATCTATGGAGCATTATTTTGCCTACTACATATAGAGAAACTAAAGTTGATATTCTATTTATATGTCCGTATAGAATTGTATGTAGGTTGCTTTAGTATTAACTGCAACATTCTTGTTCATGTTGTTGTTTGTTTTTTTTTTGTTGTTGTTGTTGTTCATGTTGTTTTGAGGAAAGGTGTGCTAGTCATTGGGATAAGAACATAACAAAATTATTCTATTTCTAAAAGGAGAATTATTCTTGAAGATCCACAATATATTCAAAGTAAGTCTTATGTGACTCAAAACAAAGTATAAGTGTTACATGATGAATTGCTTAAAGAAATGGTTAACAAGAATGCTTTTTGACAGACTTTTATTATTGTCACCCTTTTTGGCTGTGTCTAGGAATTTTCTGAGGGCACATGCATTTTCAAGAGGGTAATTCATGTCAGTAAATTGAAAGGGTTATGAAGGCCGAAATGAACACACACATGAATAGGTAGATACTGTGGTCAATTGGCTGTGTAGTTAAATCAGTTGGAAAAACTATATAGAATTAAGATTTTACTAAAGAATTGTTTAAGAGTAAATTTTGAAACCATATTTTGTATACAGCATTTGTAATAAATCATAAAAATTTATGAAGGAACTTAAATAATATTTAGCTTGAATTATTTAATGTTAACTGTTAGAAACTGTCATTTTGTTTCATTTTGGTTTTCTTGATTTAGAATCATTTCCTCTTTAAAAACTTATTAAGCATTATTAAATTTTATAAAACTTATAAAAATATTTAAACTTATTAGTAAGTTAAAAAACTTATTAAAAACTTAAAAAAACTTATTGAAAATGAGTGCAGAAACAGTAGTAACCACTGAGCATCAAAAGAATGAACTTTTATTTGAGCCAGAGAGATAGTTCAGAGGGTACAGTATTTGTCTTGCATGTGGCTGACCCAGGTTCTTCTTTTTTTTTTTTTTTTTTTTTGCTTTTTTGGGTCACACCTGGCAATGCTCAGGGGTTATTCCTGGCTCTGTACTCAGGAATTACTCCTGGAGGTGCTCAGGGGACCATATGGGATGCCGGGGATCGAGCTGGGGTCGGCCGTGTGCAAGGCAAATGCCCTACCCGCTGGACTATCGCTCTAGTCCCTGACCCAGGTTTGATCCATGGCATCCATATAGTTCCCTGAGCAGAACCAGGAGTAATCCATGAGCATCTGTAGGTGTACCACAATAGGAATGGCATTTATATGATTTTTTTTCCTGGTATTTCTGTTCATGAATTAGTATTATGTTTCAAGTGCTCTTTTACAGACACTGAGTAATCACATATACAGAGATGTTGGAAACATGTATTTGCGCATGATTAGAAGCAGGAAATTATCAAAAAATGGTAATTCAGAACTGTACCTATTTGCATAGTTAATATGGAGTTTTCGTTTTATTATAAAATTACTCGGTTAAATTTTGCTTTCAAATATGTAATGTTGTTCATTGCCTAAAAAAACCCCACAGTTTTTGATTTTGGTGCCTCCCACACATACTCGAATACAATTCCTGAGCTCTTGTTTTGTTTTTCTTTTAAAGTTTTAATGTTTTATTCTCTAGTTCATTTATGTCTACACAGCAGCTTCAAACATTAAAGAGTCTTGGTTGCTCATTAGAAAAAGAAAAGTAATTTAAAGCCTTCATGAATTTGTCCTGGATTTCTTATTTTATTTCTTTCTTTAGGCAGGTAATTAAGAATTTAGAATGAAAATCACGGCATTCTGTATCTGTATGTTACAGATGAATGGTTATTCCTCATTTAAGTGGCACTAAAAAGTGTGACTATTTGGCTGCAATGAGATTGAAACCTATATTAAAATGTGTGGGACTATTTTTTACATATTCAATTTTTATATAATCAGCAATTTATTTTAGAGGAAAAATTTTCAACTGAACTCATTGAAAAGTCCAAATTGATGGAAAGCAATGATAGAAGTATTGGTCAAATTTTTTCTTGCCTTGGAACACTGAGAGTTTTGATTTCTAGAAAATAGTAAAATGCATAATTATCATATAAATTACTAAAAATAAGAAACTTTCTTATGTCGCTATATAATGAGAATATTGGTGCCTACATACAATTTTTTGTACTCTTTATTTTTTTTCCTTCTTTTGCGGGGGCAGTGAGCAACATGTATTTAGGTGACTAAGATTTAAACTTGGCCCTTTGCTCAAGGGACGTTTTGTGGTTCTGGGATCATACCAGGGTCAACCACAAAGCAAGTTTCTTAAATTTGTACTATTTCTCTGGTGCCTAATTTTTTCTACTCTCTGGCTTTTCTAAAAAAAAAAAAAAATTCACCATGCGATTTTTGCTACTCCTTTTAATTTAGAACCAGAATTGTATTTCCAGAATCGGGTTATTTTTACTAGATGATATTTTCAATGTTTTCTGTTTTCTACAAAGAAAATTTTCACTCAGTTCATTGGCACAGTAAATAGAATCTACTGACACAACTCTGGGGAGATTTTGTCTTGAAAGTAACCTTACCTGTTTAAACAATAATCTTACCAACTTATAGAGAAGTCTCTGAGTTAAAAATAAAATATACAAATGGAAATGCCACCTCTGTGGACCTTCAAAATAATATCAATGCTAGGAACAGTAATAGCATGATGACCTTTGAACCCAATCCGGTTTGATCCAAGTCCCATAGTGCCCTCCCCATAGTCATCCTATTGTTTACTATATCAAGTAAGTACATGATCAGCATTGCCAGACCATGAGAATACAACCAAAGATATAGTAGAAAATTTGGCCTCAAGCTTTTACTATTCTGAAGGTTGCATCTTTGGTTTTTTTTTTTTTTTTTTTTTTTTTTTTTTTTTGCTTTATGGGCCACACCCAGCAATGCTCAGGGGTTACTCCTGGCTCTGCACTCAGGAATTACTCCTGGCGGTGCTGGGGGACCATATGGGATGCCGGAGATCGAACCCGGGCCGAACAGGCCGGCCGCATGCAAGGCAAACGCCCTACCTGCTGGGCTATCGCTCCGCCCCCGAAGGTTGCATCTTTGTAACCTTGACCCGTGGTCATATTATATATAGTATATTAAAAATTAATATGCTTTCCTATAATTTTATTTAGAGGGGAGGCCTGCCATGCAATGCTCAGGGATCTCAGAGAACACACCCAGTAACATTTAAGCAGTTGTACTAAGAAAGCAAGTGCTTCTCAGGCCTTTTTAGTATGTGTGTGTTTGGGGAAGGGGCACATCTGGGGTCACCCTGGTGTAAAGCCAGGGAAGCAGGAGCAGTCAACTATATTCCCAGCTCCTCACAAGCTATGTCATAGCTATAATCAATGGCCCATCGGCTAGTCTAAGACCCTACTGAACACTTTAAAAAATTGTATTGTAAAGCAGTATTAGGGATTGATTTTAGTTATAAAAATGTTCTTCACAGAAATCTTTACTTTTAGGCAACAAAAAATTGCCTTTGAAACATACTTTTCAGTGTGTAATCAGTTTTAGAGTTGAGAAAATAGTACAGTGGATAGGACACTTGCCTTCCCCGAGGTAGACACAGATCCAATCTTTGACACCCATATATTTCCCAAGGTCACCAGGAGTGATCTCTGAGCACTGCTGTATTTGGCCCCAGTGAAAAATGTAATAAATTTTAAAGGCTAATACAATTTTTAAACAATATAAGTAAAATATTGAACAAAAGGATAAAAGAAAAAAGAACTTTCCTATGACTGCTGTGTTTAGCCCAGACTGTTTGCTGTCACCTAAAGAGCAGTATTTTTAGAAGTAACTTCATCACCTCTATCTCCTGTTCTCCACGCATATGCAAATTCCTTTTTTGACTAAACAGTAAGGAAGATAAAGCCAGAAAGGACAGGTGGTAGTTCAAAGGGCTAGTATGCATTGGGAGTTCAGGGTTTGGTTTATAACTCAGTAATGGTCCCAGCGCCAAGTTGAACAACACCTAAACACCCAGCCTGGCATAACCCAAGAGCACTGCTGGATATTTATTACTAGCCTCAAAATAATAGCTACGCATGCGTGCACACACACACGCGCGCTGCAAGACACACACACACGTAGAGAAAAAAAGCTAAGAAAACTAATTTTATAAAACTGAAAAACAAGGATAGATGGAAAAAAATTATTAATCATATGAGTACCTTATAGAACCATAGATAGATGAGTGTGGAAACAATAGTATTGTATGTATGTAACTAGGTATGTACACACATATTGTTTTAAAATATAGATGACCATGTTTGCAAATTAGTTCTAATATTGAAAACATGACATTGTTAGTGTTTTATGTTATGACATTCGTAATATAATATTATATTAAGTTCAAGTTTGGGAACATCCCTATATGCTCCTTGAGATAAACTCCTCTGATTTTTAAAGGTTTGGAGAGGGTAAGATGTTTGCCTCACAGGGGACCAACCCCTGCCCCCTGGCATCCCTTATAGTCCCCCAAACCCCCCCAACTGAGCTCAAAGCTAGAAGTAAGCTCAGAATATTGATGGGTATGTCCCCACTGCCTCGCCAATACAAAATAAAAGTTAGAGGTGGCGAATTGCTCAACAAGCTGAATGCATATTTTGTATGTGGGAGATCTGAGTTTGATCCCTTAGAGTGCAGGATTTCCCCTAGTTCTGTAGAAAGCTAAGAGACAGAGCTAGGCCCTGAGTACTCTCAGGGGATCCTAATAAATACTTTTTTATAAATAAAGTTATGTATAGACATAATCACAGATTTAGATAGCTTTTTTTTAAGCATATGTTACTAGTTATTACTGAAATCCATAGAGCGCAAATTGTAATCACTGTGTATCAAGGTTGTATATATTAGAAACAGTCTGCTCCTAGCCGCGGTGAGTGCAGGCACATAAGTCCACGCTTGGGTGTGCATGCATATAGGGTGGGCATTTTGTGAATGTTCATATATGGAAAAGCAAATTGATTTTAAAAAGTGCATGGATTGAATTCTGCTTTACTTTTCTAAAAGGAAGATTCTAATATAAAATATTTCTGGAGGACTTGGGATAATTTTTACTTAAATTATTTAAGTATTTGAAATACACAGTACAAAAACTTCAAGAGACAATTCAAATGATAATAACATAGTATAAATTGCAACAGTTTACTAAAGTATGTCAGTCATATTCCTCAGAACACATATGTGATTTTTAAGGTGGTCCTAATGAGATAGATACTATTATTACTCCCATTTTAAATATGTGAAGGTTGAGGCTACAAAAAAAATTCAAAGAGTCAAGTATTTGTATGAAATCATGTATATAAAAGAAATCCTGTTAGTGAGAGTCAGGATTCAAATCTTGGTCTTGTAGTCAATATTTTGTGTTATTGACCATGGTTATGTGCTTTTGAAGTTAGAATGCTTTTATAAATATGAGATGATTTCTATGCACAGTGAGGCCATTGCTTCCTTTTTAAACTCCTACATGAAATTTTTCTTTTCAATAGGCATGTAAATTAATTTAAAAAATTAGCTACTCAGTTAAAGTATCTCTTCCAGAAAGCCATTTCTAATAATAGCAATCAAAATTAATTTCCCTCGCAACACTTTAGTGCTTGTATTATAGTTCTTGATAGCTTGCCTGTTCTTCGCTTATATGCATGTTTGTTTTGCACAGTGGGCTGTAGAATCATTGAGATATTGCTTCTTATTTGTTGAATACCCTAAAACAAACCCAACACAATCCTTTGCAGAATATGGTTTTATTTTCCTTATTTTTCATTTCTGGGCCACTCCTTGTGGTGCTCAGAGACTATTCCTGGCTCTGTACTCAGAAGTAAACTCTGGCAGTGCTACAGAGACCATAGTGGTGCCAATGATCGAACCAGGTTCAGCCACATGCAAAGCAAGTACCTTACCTCCTGTACTATCTTTCTGATCCGAAATAGTGTCTTTAATAAGTTTTTATTTAATATATTTATTTGTTGTATATAATTGCGGACAGTTTTGAATGACTTAGGTATATAAAGAAAAACTGTCTTGCTAACAGATTCATAAATACATATGCTCCATTTAGAAAGTTCCTTAGAATGTGATTTCTGAGTTAAATCATTCTTAGTAACTACACTTTTAATTAAATATAATAAAAAAGAATAACCATGTTAGACACCTTTCTTAAAATGAAGTTCACAGAATAATGGAATGTTAGACTTAATATTAAGGTTTAGTAATATTTGTAGAGAATGAATTAATACTTGTCTAGTTCAAAGATGTCGGGATGTGTTATAAAGTTGCAGTTAAAATATTTTTCTGAATTCTGTTTTTTGGGCCATATCTGGCAATCTTCATGTGTTTCTCCCACCTGTAAACTCAGCAATTACTCCTGGGTTTCTGGGAATTAAATCGGGACGACTCTGTAAGATAATCTTACCCACTGTACACGCTATTCCCTGCATCCTCTCAATGTAATGTTTCCCCCCACCTTTGTTCAGTTTTAAGTTCATTTAATACCTTCATTTAAATACCATTTTCCAGTCCCTTATTAAGTGATTAATATTAAATATTAAATAATTGATAGTAAATATTAATTTAATATTAAAATAAGTTGTCCAGGACCATCAGAGAAATAGTACACTGGATAGGGCACAAGCCTTCATGTGGGCAACATGGGTTCAATCCCTGGAATCACTTACGGTTTCCTAAAGTCCCCTCAGGAGTGATCCCTGACCATAGAGGCAGGAGTGATTGGGGCCTTAGTCTTTGCTACCAGGGTTTGGCCATATAAACAAAAGATAAAGGGGCGGAGTCAGCCGACCTGGGTTCAATCCCTGGCTTCCCATATGGTCCCCCAAGCACCGCCAGGAGTAATTCCTGAGCAAGGAGCCAGGAGTAACCCCTGAGCATTTCTGGTTGTGACCCCAAAAGCGAAAAAAAAGGGGGTGCGGGCTGGAGTGATAGTCCAGCGAGTAGGACGTTTGCCTTGCATGTGGCCGACCAGGGTTCAATCCCTGGCATCCCATATGGTCTCCCCACACTGTGCCAGGAGTAATTTCTGAGTGCAGAGCCAGTAGTAACCCCTGAGCATCCCTGGGTGTCACCCAAAAGCATAAAAAAAGAAAAAAAAGAAAAGCAAACAAAAGATTAAAAAAAAAAAAAACTACGTTGTTTTCCTCATAGATACTCATCAAACAATACTGTGTGCGCGTATTAGGGCACAGAATAATCATCATGTACTCCTCTGAGTTATTCAGAGACTAGGCACATAATTGTGAAATTAATGCGAAAAAAAATAAGGATAAATTTCTTAATGACATATATAACTCTTGTGGACATGTAAGAGCCCTAGAAAAAATAAGTTATTTAGTTACATGACACTAGAAACTATTTTTTTTGATAGTGAATGTGGACTCACCCAGTGTTTCTAGAGCTTCTTCCTGGCTCTATACTCGGGAATTAGTCCTGTCAGTGCTCAGAGGACAATATCCAGTGCCAAGTGGTTTGATGCTTTGCATGATAAGTTCGTTGCCCAAACTGCTGTAGTACCTCTTCTCCATATCCTACCTTTAAGTAAATATAGTAAACATATAGGACATTAAAAGGAAGATAGGGAGGTCCAGTTATGGAAGTTACTGCAAAGATACTGTAAGAAAAGGATGTAAAGTTATAGATTCCAAGAAGGTGCCTTAGAGGATGAGGTTTGTATGTATATGTTTCTTGTAAGTGGACCTCTTGCCTCCCTTTAGGGACCCTATTAAAATGTACCTTTTATAAAGGCTTTGGTTTTTTTTTTTTTTTTTTTTTGGAGGCATACCCAGTGGAGTTCAGGGATTATTTCCTGGCTCCACAATCAGAGATTATAGGGGATGCTGAGGATCAAATCCAAATCAGCTGAGTGCGAGCCAAGCACCCTACTCGCTGGTCTATGGCTCCAGCATAAAAATATTTTAATATATCTTTATAAAAATAGTTTTAACATATTTGTAACATACTTCAACATGTTTGGGGCCTAGAGAGATAGTACAGCCGGTAGAATGCTGACCTGACATAAGGCCGACCCATATACCACCAGTCATAAATTATACATTTTGACAGTCCTAACGTGTCTATTTTGGGGAGATTTGTCATTCAAGGCCTTACATAAGTAATTCACAAGGTTGGGAAATCCCAGCAGTGGCAGACACAGTAGCTCACAAAGATGTTGGGGCAAATAATCTGAAGCTATGACCACTGCATGTATCTCTGGGATTGTCTGCCATCTAGCTCCTCAAACTTTGTGTCACTACTGACTATAGTGATTTGTTAAAAAATGTGGCAACACTAAAATGTTACTGGGGATGGAGCGTTAGTCCAGCAGGTAGGGCATTTGCCTTGCATGCCGCTGGCCCCTGCTGGCCATGGTTCGATCTCCAGCATCCCATATGTTCCCTGAGCACCGCCAGGATTAATTCCTGAGTGCAGAGCCAGGGAGAAACCCCTGAGCATTGCGGGTGTGACCCCCAAAATTAAAAAAAAAATAAAATGTTACTGAATATACAAGGACCAAAGCTTAACTCTCTATAATATTTAAAAGCTACTTCCTTAAATCTCATCTGCAATTAAAGATAAAAGGTGAATCCAATTTTGGGCCTGAATCAGACAGTCTACAAGGCATAATATACTTGGGCAAAAGAATTTTGTGTAGGAATAACTTGCTGAAAATTTTTTTAATTTTTTAATTTTTTTTATTTTTAAAAATACAAAAATATACAATTAAAAAGTTCATATTTGGGTTTTGGTCAAACAGTGTTGCAGCACCCATCCCGCCACCAGTGCCCATCTCCCACCACCAACATCCCCGGTTCCCTCCCCCTCCCCAGCCCTGCTCCATGGCAGGTTCTTGGTTTCTTTCCATTTCTCTCTTTCTCTTTTCCTTCCCCTCCAGACTATGGATTACAGAACATACATTAAAGGGTTGTCATGTGTATCTTTTTGCCTCTATTTAATGCTCAGTTCTAGGTTGGCATTAGTACCCTCAACAATTGTTACTTGCTGAAAATTTTAAACTAAAAGTAAATTTATTATATTGAGAAAACATTAATATTACTATTCTTTGTGTGGTCAACAATGAGAAATTATGTAGACAAGAACTGGGTAGGAAACATTATGGGGCACCTTAGGCAACATTATGTTGCCTAGGCTAAGGATATCAAGCATAATTCTAGTAAAGCTATTATATTGTTATTGAGTCAAATTTTACCTATCCAGTTCTCTAAATAAGTTATAGTTAACATTTCATATTAACCATTTCTAAATGTTTGAAATCTCATAAAAAACCGTAACACTCCCTCACAAAGAATTTATAGTATAGCTATTATTTTATCTTGAAAATTTTTTAATGGAATTTTCCACTCAACTTTGAATGAACAATTATGATCTAACTTTTTTTTTATTTGTACTGACTGAAGTAAAATAGTTTTTATTCAAACTAATGTTCTTAGAGAAATGTGAAAATAGAGAAATATTTTCATCAGAGAAAATGGGCTTTTCTACAGTGGAAAAAGCCAATCCTTGCTTATTTGCTTCTCTGTTTGGTGGGTTGATTTTGACTTTTATGCCTCTACCCATCTTGCTCAAGGGGTTTTATGTCTCTGTGCTCAGTAGTGACCCCTGAAGGTGCTCAGGAAACGTATGTGATGCCAGTAGTTCTGAGTAACCCTTTACGACAGCTACAGAACTATTTCTCTGTCCCTCTCTTTTAGTTTATCTTTTAAAAAGTTTTACTATATATAATTTTTAAAAGTTGTGTGCATACATTTGTTTATATATATGGATCTGTTATATTTATTTTTGATACTACAGTTTGAATTTTTAAGTTATATTCAATCCCAGTTTGAATTTGTTATTTTTGTATAGATTATTGACAATTAGTGCAGTAGACTGTAATCATTCTTATTGGAATGTCACCAGAACATTAGGCTTGATGTGTAAAAGTAGCTGTGCCTACTTTATATTCCTCCAAACAAATAATCCTTTGGTGACTGAATGTGCTGGAATTCTTCTCTCTTAGCTAACCTTCTGATATAGTTTAATTTGTAAATTGGAGCGGAAGAAAGAAAAATATAGAAAGAAAAACAGTATACCTCTTACCTAGTAATTCTTCACACATCTCAATTTATGATAAGTAAAATATAAATCAACTTGATCACTTCACTTGATCACTTGAATCCCGTTATTCATCGATTTGCTCGAGCGGGGCGCCAGTAACATTTCCATTGGACCCTATCACGCGCCAATGTAGCCCAATGGCATCTGGTTGATTCAGGAATATGAAGAGCCTCAAACCGTTCCTTCAGGGTCTTAACAAGGAAGTCTGACCATCTTGTAGGTGGCGGCCACGTGATCTTTAGACATCCCGTGGGATCCAGTCAGTAACGGCTCTAGTCCAGCGGTTGTCTCCAAATCGAAAATATAAATCAACATTATTATAAATGTAGTATTTTTATCTATTTTTTGTTCTTGACAGGAACATTTAGATCTACATGTGTTTAGTTGTCAAACAAATATTGGCATTATCTTTAAAGCAAAATTACTGCACTTTTACATATTTGTGAAAATGTTAAGCTTATTTTTTTAGCCAAAGAAGTGCACTAAGAAATTAAATTTTGTTACTTTTTAAATGTGTAACACAAACTTATTTTATGACATCCTCTGCTTTGATTAAAATTCCCATGGGAATAGAGCAAAGTGCTTATTTTTAGGTTGTCAATTGTAGTTAATTTATAAAACTATAAGCTTTCTAATATTTGCTTCAAATCCAGAAATAATTTCTTCACCAGAAATTTTCACATACGAAAAGAAATTATTTTCTTAGGCCTGATGTTTCCACTTAAAATAGAGTTAATTTGTAATATATTAATTTGACAGATATGAGGGTTTTTTCATCTAGCTGTACAAATCAGATCTGAAGACTGAAATATCAATAATAAGATTGCTCTGTACATAATGTACTAGGTTATGCCAGCTTCATTTCAGTGATATGCGCCCAGTAAATGTTGTCCAGCTAAATCTGGACAATCTTGGACAATGTTTGATCCATTAGAACCTTTTTTTTCCCTTTTTTAAAATTAACCTTCTTAAATTATAGCAAAATACCCTTAAAAATATTCTCTTAATAAAGCTGGAAAAAGCTTTGGACCATGTTTAATGCATTAAAATAGTTTTATATGTAAAATTAACCTTATTAAATTATAGAAAAACACCCTTAAAATGTTCTCTGACTATTAACATGTATTTCTGGTGTCCTGATTTTTTGGTTTGTTTGGAGCCACATCTAACAGTGTTTATGATTTATTCCTGTCTCTGTTCAGGTATCATTTCTGATGATGCTCATGGGAACTTATGGGATGGCAGGACTGGAACCCGAGTGAGACTTGAGCAAAGAAAGCACTTTACGCTGTGTACTATTTCGCTGGCAACCAATCCTGAAATTTTCAATAGTTTTGGGAGGTCTGAGAAAATAAGTCTGCTAAAGCCTTTTCCTTTTATGCACTGACCTCCATTTGATCCCAAACACTGCCACGTGTGCAGTCAGGAGTAAATCCTCATCATAGCCAGGTGTGACCCAAACTAGCCCCCAAATCCATTAGTTTTCCTCTGTGTCCTCATTAAAATTCCTAGGAAAAGAATTTGCTGAGCCTACATTTGCACTATTAACAAACAGTAAGTCTTACCGATTTCTTAATTTCTCAAATAAAAGCTTAATAAGCCATGGATTATTATCTTCTATATTCCTTTTTCTCAGGAGCAGTGAATTTAATTACCTATATTGGAAGTTCACTGTATGAATGTAGTGTTTGCTTTCAATGAGTGGAACAGAAAACATATGTTAGAGCATGTCAGTTTCTGCTTTATAAATAGCATACTCCCTGCAGTGTGAATTAGGTACCTTTAATGGAACCCATTCAGTGCACCCAACCCCCCTTAAGTTCCTAGGAAGCTCAATATGCAGCATAGTATGACTTAAAAAAAAACAAGATTAGCCAAATTTTCTAACTTTGAACCCCCCAAATAATTTACTTACTTGGGAGGGTCTGGTTCAATTTTTTTTTCAATATTGAATAATTGAACTATGCTCTTTGGCCATTAAATGACAGAAACTTGTGTTTTATTTGAAGCAAATTTTGGGATAGAAAATAGTATAGTGGATAAAGTCAAAGTCATTTGGTGATTAAAAGTTCATTTGGTCATTTACCAAGTGGAGCACTGTAACCTGAAACAGTTAAGACTAAACTCGGAATGATAATTACCATAATCAAAATGTTCCAGCAGAAAATATACAAGTTTTGATATCCAGCCAACTTATGTTTGAACAGATTTGTTCTTGGCAGCTCCCTAGGATTTTATGAGTTGTCTCCCGTCCCGTTCCTCCCTGTGTGATAAAGCAAATTACTGACCCTTGAATTGTGCTATCACATATACTAGATTTATTTCATTTTGATATTCTATTCATTATTTACACTTTGGCTACTTCAGAATAATGTGTGCTGGCTTATTTTTAAATAATTATAATTCATATAATTGAGCATTTTTAAGTCCTATCCTGAAGAAAACATATCATTTTATTTCTTGTTTACCATATATAGTGATTATTGAGAGCCTTTCTCTGATCACCTGAAGGTTTATTTTTGTTTGTTTGTTTTTTTCTTTTTGGGTCACACCCAGAAATGCTCAGGAGTTACTCCTGGGTCTTCACTCAGGAATTACTCTTGGCAGTGCTTCCGAACCATATGGGATGCCGGGGATTGAACTGGGTCAGCCGCATGCAATGCAAACACCCTACCTGCTGTGCTATTGCTCCGCCCCAAGGTGGTTATATTTTTTAAATGCCAAACCTTGAATCTCGAAGCTTCTTTAGAGGTATTGGTTTATTAGGGGGAAATTTGAATTTTCTGCCTAGTTCTAACAGGTATCTGATTTGTGATTTGAGGAAAGTCATTTATCATTTCATTCTTGAAGTTACTGTTTGAAAAGTAGGGATTGATATTGATACTCAAACTAAGTTTATAATAATCTAAACAGTATATCTAAATCACAATTTTGTTTAACTCCCATGCTTTTCCAGTTGTCAGTATCTGATTGGAAACTGGCAGTTGAATAAAAATTATCAAACATCTGCCCCCATATTTTAAAGCGGCATTCAAACATTGGGGAGACAATGAAATAACAGAACATCGATCCAGAATGAGGACCCACAGTTTTGGGAGCAAGGACATATATATATATATGTTACTGTATATATATATATATATGTTACTGTATATATATATATATGTTACTGTATATATATATATATATGTTACAGTAACATATATATATGTTACTGTAAAAAATTAGTCATGAATTAATTTTAGATATTCTGTTTCATTTATTGCTGCAGTTGAAAATTCAGCAAAATGTTGAATTTATTAAGTATCATTTAATTAGCATTTATTTACCACAACACACAACAAAAGTCACATTCAAATCAGACTTTAACCCCATACATTCATTTTATGCTTCTGTGGATTATGAGCTATGAAATACATAGACATATACAGACATAGAATTAGTCTGTGAAAAAATTCGAATGGCCATGTACTGTAAGTAATACATACCCTTGTTAAGAATTTCAAATATAGGGGGGCCAGAGCGATAGCCCAGCGGGTAGGGCGTTTGCCTTACAGGCGGCCAGCCTGAGCCGGCTCGGGTTCGATCCCGGCATCCCATATGGTCCCCCGAGCACCGCCAGGAGTAATTCCTGAGTGCAGAGCCAGGAGTAACCCCTGAGCATTGCCGGGTGTGACCCAAAAGTCAAAAAAAAAAATTCAAACATAGAGGGCAAACTACTTGCTTTACAAGCAGTTGGCCTGGATTACATACCTCAGGACCACATATATTCTCCTTATTCTCCTTAGCTTCTCCAGGAGAGTTCCCTGAGATCATAGCTAGGGAGTAAACCCTGTGCACCATGGGGGTGTAGTACAAATACCCCTCCTTTCTGAATAAATCATTATCCTTTCTGCTTCTTATTGGGCATAACCTTTAAACCATGTTTTTATCTGGTACCTTTTTGATGATTTTGTCAAAATATTAATGTATCATGATTTTTAAATCATTTTTAAGTTTTAGTTAATATTTTATTAAACAAGACCTCTGGGGAATGACTTTAGGAGGAAATACAAATTGTAATGGGATGGGAGAGTCTCTTCATTATATTAAAGAGTTTAATAGTGATAGACCTATATTTAACATTTTTATTAATGATCTGTGAGGAGTATACCAGTAAACAGCACTTTAATTAAGTTCATGGGTAATTAATAGGTGCAGGAAATACCAATGAAGACAGGTAAATGAATCAAGTAGATCAGAGAATTTATAAGATAGAGGAATTTATCAAGAATTCTAATTTTTTACATTTGATTTCCAACTTCAGCTAATAAAAAGGCAAAAATCACTGTTGTGTGGGAAATTAAAGATAAATAAATCACAAAATGACGTTGATTTTATCTTCTTTAGACAAAAAAAGAAAGCAAGTCAACCATCTTGTATAAGACTAAATAGCATTCAACCGAAAGAAAATAGTAACTTGTTTGTCTGTCACTTGTCACTTGTCTTCCCATTGTTCATCCATTTGCTCAAGTGGGCGTCAGTAATGTCTCCATTCGTTTGGAATGATGTTCATTATTGTTGCTATTTTTTGGCATATCAAATACACCAAGGGTAGATTGCCAGGCTTTGCCGTGGCTCTGGGTTCATCCCAGGTGCCCCAGTCCTTTTGTATGTCATACTATCAACCATCCAGTACCCACGGGGCAGAGCTCTGGGTATAGACAAGCCTGTCTCCTGTCCGCCACCTGCCAACACAGCCGGGCACCACAGCCACACCTGCAATACCTCGAGGGGCAGGAATAAGTTGTTTAGGGGTGGAAATTATGTAATGCTTAAGGGATAACTAGGTTATGACAATATAAATTGTCGACGTGTATGCATAGAATGAATGGACAGCAAAGTTTTTAATGCAGGGCCTGCTAATAGACTTTGAGAATACCTCTATGGCAAGTTAATATTAGTGGGAGACTTTAGTACCCCTACTCTCTTCATGGGACCAATCAAATATACTGAACATCAATACAGCAATAAGAGCGCTAAATGATTAAGTAGAACAATTGGGACTAATATATTGTTCCTAATAGGACACTATGCCCCTAGAAGCTGAATGTTCATTCTTCATTCCATTTGGAATACTCTCCAGGATAGATCACATGATGTCACAAAATTTGAGTTTTCATAAAGTCCAGAAATTACAATTCATATCAAGTATCTTTTCATATCATAATTTCAGTGGTTATAAAGCATGTGTCTGACCTGGTTCCAATGTCTAGCACCCTATATGGTCTCACAAGCCCCACTGGGATCATTTACTGAGTACAGAAAGTCAGAAGTAAGCCCTGAGCACAGTAGGGTATGGTCCAAAAAACTAAAATTTAGAAAGGGAAATGAGATATAAAAATATCTTTTGTGGGGGGGCAGCGATAGTTCAGTGGGAAGGTTGTTAGTCTTGCACATGGCCAATCTGGTTTCTATCTCTGGCATCACATATAGTCCAATCAAGCAGTGCCGGGAATAATTCCTGAGTGTAGAGCCAGATGTAATTTCTGAACATTCCCAGGTATGACCTAAAATGCAAGACATAAACACAACTTTAAAAAATGTGTTTTGATGTATAAAGCTGCCCTTAAATTTAAAAATTTCTACTTTATCATGATACATTTTCATTAAATCAAATTCTGATAGTAAGAATTATGGTCCCTTGATTGGTATAGTCTATTTTGAAAATTTCTTCACTGAAATTTTATTTTCATAGCTTAATCTGCCCATTATTTACTGTAGTTGTCATTGTTTATTAGTAAATGTGTCTCTTTCCTTTTCCAGGAACTGCTACATGTAAATATTCATTAATATTAAACCTGAAGAGTATTATCCCTGGGTATATATGTTATTGAAAAGTAATAGCCTTGTAAAGAGAGTTAGTACAGTGCATAAGAAATGAGCCCTACCTGGCCAACTCAGGTTAAATCCCTGGCTCCCCATACTGTTAGCAACACCAGAAGTTACCATGAGCCCTGGCACCAGTGAGTGAGGCTCAAAGGTCAAAAAGGAAAAGAAACATTTAGACTCGTTTAGTACATCTTAGAAAAAGTGTAGTGTTTTTATTGAAATTTCGCATTAGTATAATATTTTTAAAGCAAAAACTACAGAATGAGATTTTTATTTAGTGATTAAAATTTCAGTTGTGTCATCTGTAAAGTTTTAGGAGCATGAAAACTAATTTCCCAATTTATGTCTTTAGAGTTCAACAATAAATTAAATACAAATTATATACAAAACCACCTGTCTTTTTGTCTTTATGTGGCTATGTCTTCACAACTACAACTGAATCACATCTAAAAGTGCTAGATTTCAAATCCCTGTCACCACTCTTAAGTAATGAGTACAAATAACAGACCAATTGAATTAGAAGTCTGTTCTTTTATTGAGTTCATCCTTAATTCCTTCCATTTATTGTCCCCTAGTTATTTTTACTTTATAGTTTTGCTGTTTTCACAGTTTGATCCAGAGGCACTATGAAACAAAAAATGACGTGTAATCAATTTTAAGATAATACTAGTAGCTCTTTGAATTGATTTATGCACATTTTCCCCCTACCTTCTCAGATGTTTTCTCCAGTATGGTCTGAACAAAAGAAATCAATGATTTCTATCATGATTTAAATAGAAAGCTGCTTGTATCACCGCATGTCAGCCTTTATTTTCCCACTGAAGATACTAGCCTATTGTAGCATAATTAGATGCCTGGGCAGATAGAGATATGAAAGTCAGTTGTATGAAGGGCTAGTAAACACTTTTCAGATACAACTTATACGTACTGAGTTTTCCTAAGTCAGTTCTGTAATGGGTAGGAATTTATATATTGTTTGTTGAGAGCAAAAATATGATAGATCTGCATGTCCGTGCCTGTTAGTGTCCCATTGTGTTCCCTGAGCACATAGATAAATTTATTACCTATTTGTTGATAAAAAAAAGCTATTCTCTATTTTTGCGTAAGTGATTTCCCCTTTTCCTTTATTTTCTTCTCGTTTCTTTCTTTTTTTTTTTTTTTGAGGGAGCAGATTGGCCATGCTGCTTCCTTCAATGTCTTCAGTCCATGCTGATTATTTATTGCCGCTCAGAGCCCAGTGCTTGCTGGGTGTCACCAGGAAACCAGCAATTCCAGGGATCACTAGGAATACACTTTGTGATAATGTCAGTTATCTCCCCCACATTTAATTTTTATGTAAAATAATTCTTATTTTATCACACCACCTGTCTGATAATTATGATGGTGGTGATAATATTGTGGCTCATGATGATGGTCTTGATAGTAGCCTGTGCAAATGCAATTATCCTTTAATATTTAGAACTAAGGCTTACAGAAGGGCTGTAATTTTCTCAAAACTCACCAAGATGAGACGGTTTTAGAGACAAAGAATACAGTGTTCTATGGGAAGCTCAACTCCCTTTAGCTAATAGTGATTAATGAATATTTTTAAAGAGGGACCGTTCCTGCATATGAATGTTGTAGGATTCCCAATTCCACACAATTACACTCAAATTGGGACCTTTTTACTTGGCATTTTTAATCATTTATTTGTACTCACGTAACAAAATTTAACAGCAGTACATCATAGAGACTGTGTGATAAATGTAGATTGAATCATAGCTTAATGAAGGAGTCCACAAAGCCCATTTTGGTAGGTTGCCTGCAAATTATTGGATTGTGGGTATGGCAATGAAATAGTCTATGTTGTCAAATTAATAAAAACCATTTTATTTCATTTTATTTTTCATTTTCTCTAAGCACTGCCTAGAAGGATTGGGCCCTTTCTTTTGATTCTCAAGTCAAATAGATTGGTGGTTCAGTTTTTTAATAAGACAGAAACTTAGTTTGCTATTATCTCATTTATTTATTCATGCTTTTTTATATTTGCCAGTGAAGATGTATCACTGGAGAATTTTTCTGAACTGGTAAGGTGCTTGCTTTTGCATGTAATTGACCTGGGTTCGATCTTGGATATTCCATATGGTCCCCGAAGCACCACCAGGAATAATTCTTGACTGCAGAACCAGAATAAAACCAGAGCATTACAAGGTGTGCCCCTCAAAAAAAAAAAAACTCATAAAATAAAATAAAATTGTTTCTGAGAGTTGTGTCACTTGACATTTTTTCTCTCTACTATTTATCTTAATTTATCATGTCAGTCAAAATTGTGAAAAACTAGTACATTTTTAATATATGACTACTCATTAGGCCTATTTTTTGTTATTCTATAAAACCCAGACTGCTTCATATCTTTAAGCAGCATGAGACTGTGATAGGCATTCCTATGTTTTATGGTATATGGTACTTTCTTCTACTGTTATAAACATGCCTATCACATCCATTGGAGTACATACGGATATTCACTAGATTGCAAAATTAAGGTCTTTGACGTTGATGATTTACCTCTGTTTGAAAAAAAAAAAGCTCTTCACAGTGATGGAAATATCTCCCGTGGCAAGGAAAACTTAAAAAAGCAGATATAAATTTTCTTTTTGACTGAAATAATGTAATAGTGGAGCTTTAGAAAAATGTTGGGTTTAGAATATAAGCTGCCTAAAACAGAACAAAGATTTAAACACACACAAATTAAAAGAACTCATAGATATCGCTGAATACTTGGCTGAGGTTTGAGATTTTAAGTTTATGTTGTTGATTATTTTATAATTGTGTATTTTTTCATTAATTCCCCTAATAAAAGTTCAGAAATAATACCAGTGGTAATATTGCTTCAGACTTTAAGATATGCTTTGCAGATAGGAAGCAGAAAAGTAAAGGAAAACTGACCAGTTTAGGGATTATAATGTTTAAGTGCTAAACCATCCAATCTTACTGGGTATGGAAGGCACATCATTATTTAATTTATATATGACTTAAATAAAGGATTTCTAGAGAAGAAGTGCAGGTATCCTGGAAAGAAAAGGTCTTAAGTCTGTGTTTATGATATTTAGATATTTCAAGACTGGTGCAGTTCTTTATATTCAGTTCAAATTTATGAAGCTACCAAGAAATTAAAGTCTTCTGTGATGTTTATGTTTTGAAATGCGGGATGTGTAACTATAGCTGAAATTTCTCCATTGTGTGCACCAAACCAAATTTTAGGGGGGAGGCCACACCCATTGCTCCTGGCTGGTGCTCAGGGATCACTTCTGGCTATCTAGGACCATTGGGGACCCAAAGTGCCCTACTACTGTACTGTTCCTTTTGTCCTGTCATTTCTTTATTTACTCCTCTGTTTAGCAGTTGGGTCATTTCCAGATTTTTTGGTATTATTTATAGTGCTACAATGAACCTTGGTATACACATATCTTTTCTAATTAATGTTTATATTTCATTTTGGTTTTTTTTTGGACCATGCCGCACAGTATTGAGGGTTCACTCATCTGTACTTAAGTATTCCTTGTGAGTTTTAGCGAAGTTTACCCTTGTGGTGCGGGGATTAAATCCGGGCTCACCCCATGCAAGGTAAGCACTGTACTATCTTAGATTAATGTTTATATGCTATTGGAATATATTTCCAGGAGTGGAATTGGTAGGATGTCTTTTTATTTTAGGTTTCAGTATTTTCATAATATGAAACTTAGATAACAATAGCCACATTTATTTATTTCTGCTTTTGTTTTATTTGCCAGTGAGGTTGTATCACTTAAGAATCTACTGACATCAACATATCAGAAAGGGTCCTTCTTATATTTTCTGTGTACTTAAATGGAATTAAGTTTGATATCAAAGTCTTTCATCCGTTTAGAATTGTCCTTGGCATGTGGTTTGAGACAGAAATTACAACTTTTGGTCTTGTATTAGAGATTAAAATCATACGTCCAATTTTATTTTCTCTGAATTGCCTTGAAAATTCAGGAGCGCTTTCATGATGCTATACATATTTTTGAATATATTTTTATGTCTTCAAAGAATTCTTTAATAATCTTTATAGAGATCACATTGGATCAGTAGAATAATTGGATACTATAGTCATTTTTTCTGATATTGCTACTTCCATTCCATGAGCAAAAGATTGCTTCCATTCCTTTTTCTTTTTTCTTTCTTTTTTAGACATGAAATATAATTATCACTGAATGTGTTTTACCTCCATTGTTATGTTAATTCCTAGATATGTGAGGTTTTTCTGGGACATAATGATAAGTGGGATCACTTTCAAAATTTTTTTTTCTGCATCATTCTTTGCATATAAGAATGCAACAGATTTTTGTTATTGATTTTGTTGCCTGCTATTTTACTATATAGGTTTTTAATTACTAGTAGTATTTTGATGTCAAAGGTATTGCATGTGAAAAATGTCATCTGTGAGTAGTGATAATTTTAATTCATCTTTTCCATTTTGGACTTATTTTTTTCCTTTTTCGTCTAGTTGCAGTGACTAGAATTTTTCTAATGGGGAAA
>JAJIBD010012288.1:0-56502 GCA_021461705.1 Cryptotis parvus
TAGAAAGACTGGCTAGGGACTGGAGAGATAATATTGTGGGTTGTGCTCTCGTCTTGCTTATGGCCTATCAAGGTATGTTTGCTGGCACCACATATGGTTCTCTGAGCACTGCCAGGAGTGATTCCTCAGCACAGAGCCAGGTGTAAGCCCTGGGTACCACCAGGTGTGCCCGCCCCCACCTCCTGAGAGCCTAGAAGAAAAACTGACTTTATTATAAGATTATCTCCTGTGGGAACAAAGACTTCTGTCTTTGCCTCCTCCTCCAAATCATGGGTTATGAAGTTGCTTTTGTTACAAGTGACAAGATGAAGTCACAGAATGTTCATGAAACTTTAAAACTACTTTTGAAAATGTTTGGTTTTTTTTTCCTAGATGATTTTAAGGAAATGTGTATTGGAAATGCTGACTTTTTATTCATTTTTCTAAAAATCAAAGACCATTTGAAGAAGCATGGTATGTGAGAGGGGTCACAGAGAGTTAGAAGAAGTTATAAGGATTAGGCCACATTTGAATTTTTCACTTAAGAAATAATTAAAATCCACTGTTGGGTGCTGAGACGAATAAAAAGATGAATAAGGCCCAGATGCTGCTTTCAAAGGGATTAGAGGGATTGAATAAAACATTAGAAAAATAGCTTTCCAGAAAGAAGAAAGTGGTAGATACTGAAAGTAAAGGAGATTATTGTTCTGTGGGAGATATTATTTCCAGTTAGGGAACTCCAAGGTGAGCTTTAGAAATGAGTTGGTGTTTGGATTGAACCTTGAATGCAAGTAGAATTTGTAAATACTGTCACAGATGGGAAGACATGAGGAGAAAATGAATCCTTGACAAAAGGAACTAGAATACGCAAGGCCTGCCTGTGTCATAATTATGGGAAACAATAAATCATGGTTTATTTTCCCAAGAAAGAGTATTCATCCCAGGGGATAGTATGCCAAAAAGGGGTTTTGTGCTCGATTTAGTTTCGGAAGCATTGAATGCTGTATCCTGCTGAAGAATTTCACATATTAAAGATCCTGAGACTTCTATTAAAATTTTATTTGAGTGCAGAGCTATTATTTAGATGGCTCAGTGGTGGGTAGGTTGAGGACAGGCAGTGGAAGATTTGAATTGCCGAGAAACTTTGTGATGTGGGCGAATCATGTGTATCCTTGAGGCCAGTGTTTTGCAGCCCTTTGTTCTGTGGCCCTGCTTCCTGCCTTGTTTTCTTCCCATGGTTCCCTTGGTCTTACCAGTTTGCCCAATCTTGTGCTGTGAACCTTCATTTACTGAAAATTTCACCTGTGGTCCCCTTGAATTATCCTGGGGTCCCTAAGGAGCCAGATGAACCTTGGTTGAGAAATGCAGCTCCTGGAGTCACGGTATGGGAGAGCCCATTGGTCCTTGAAGGAGATGCAGTAAGACCTAGCTGGATCTCTGGCCGTAGGCGGGTGGGAAGTGGTGCACTTCTACCTGGAGTGGCACTAAGGGAAGGTGTGGAAGAAGGAGATCCTTTACAAGTAGGTCCCTGTGTTCTTTGGTGTTAATTGGATGTCGCCAGTATGAAAGAGAAACAGTTATTTTCACCCTTTCTCCCAGTCATTCAAACAATCAACCCTGACCACGGGCAGGGGCACATTTGAACATTTTCCTGAAATTAAGAAATTAGGATAATGAGCAAATGAGGAAATTGGGATAATTTTCCTGAAATTAGAAAAATTATCCTTACACGTTGGCATTGGTTCTTTGCCCGTGCCTTTCCTTCTTAGTGACGCACAAGTTTGTTAAAAATGCCATTGGTGTCAAGAAGGCTTGGCAGCGACCAGGAAGAAGCAGGCTGAGAGGAATGATGTCCTCCTTGTTTCATTTATTTATTTGGTCCTTCTTGTTTTAAAAGGGGCCATTCAGACAGGATGCATCAAGAAATGTTGATTTGATTCCTGGAAAATGTTTCCCTTCTGGCTTTGCTATGTACCTGTGGTGTTTGAGCTGTTTATAAAAGAGTTTTGAACTTCAGAAAGCACATTTTTATAATGAATGTGCTAAGCCCCATTTTATCCCACTCTGAAGAGTGTGACTTTTGGTATAGTGTCTTGTTGAGAGTTGAGGAATTTAGCCTCATTTACCACATGTTAGTAAGGTAAGGGATACACCAAAATGATTTTTCAAGAGCTGCCGTTCTTTATCTCAGAAGAACTTGATTCTCTATTAAAAAAATGAAAGATTTTTGTATTGCTTTTAATTTGTTTTAGCTCTTTTTCTATGGTTGGAGCTCCCAAGTGATGCTCAGGAGGGTAGACACCCCATTGGTGATTCTTGGCCAGAATTGCTGGATGTTCAATCAAGGGCCCTGTGGTGCCAGCCATCCTCGGACCTCATGACAGTGTCAGAGGGCCACCTGGGCCCAGTCTGCTATACTCAGGGTGCCTGAAATCAAACCTGGGTTGAGTGCAAACAAGGCACGTACCCTTCCTCTCTATTACTTTCATGTCTTCTGCTTTAATTCTTGCTAAGAGTAATATATACACACATACATATGACTTTTCATAACCATTTATATAAATTGCAATATATGTTCCCACTAGAACAAATCTAGCTGCTGAAACAACTCAAGAAATATTCCTTAAGTTATATAAGTTCCCCTACCACCAATTATTAAGCAATTAGGATTAAAGTCCTAAGATTTATTCACTATAAAATTTTGTAAAAAACTTATTTAAACACCGTGATTTACAAAGTACAAACCTTTCACAATACAGTTGTTAGATTCATCATTCAGTACCAATCCCACCACCAGTGTGCTCCCACCACCATCAGAGACCCCCCATTTCCCACCCACCCCCCCATCCCCATCCCCTTGCCTGCTCCTTTAGTTGGCATCAATTACGTTGATCATTACTGCCCATATAAGGGAATAATATTGGCAAAGTCATTTCTTTTTCTTTTTTTTTAATTTTTTCTGGGTTGTTGTGTGGGTATCTGGCCAAGTCTGTTCTTGGATTAACTTTCTGGGTTTCCAGAACACAGTGATTCTTGATTGTCAACCCAGGACTCACCACCACTGCACCTACAGACAACAGTATTTTACATTTATCTCAACCTCTATTTGAGCTTGTCCTATGCATACACTAATAATATATTCTATGTTGGGGCTGCTTCTCTAAACACAGTCGGTGAATATGGTCTTAGAGGAAAGTCATTGGAGATTCTTAAAGCTCCATTGTGCCATCTGAGCCCACTGCAGGATATTTTCGATATGTTCTCATAGACCACACATGGTGTCCACACAACTGGGTTTCTGTGATATGTGATGAGATACATGTTAGATGGGTATACCAAGTTTTGAGATAGTGCTCAGGTGCAAAGTACTTGCATGCCATGGGAGTAGGCCTGTGTCCAGCTGTGGAGTCCAGACTTTGAGGATGGCTATGGTTGTGTTGCGTGAGGTTTTCTGGCCTCTGAGAGTCTGGGGAGGGGCGGGGAGGATAAGGGCCAGAACCTTCCCCTCTTCCAGGGCATCCCATCAGCCTAGCATAGGGCGGGCAGGCAGAAGCTCTAGGAAGCATCTCTAGGAAGCATTTCTAGGAAGCAGAAATGATCAGTTTATTAAAACACATGCACACTAACACACACAGGAATGCGGGCACACACATAACATCTGTAGTAAGTTATAAGCTATTTTGAGTTCTTTGGGAAAAAGCATTCTCCCATGAGATAAATAAACAGGGCTGATAATGTGTGTTAAGAATTTTTTTTGAGTCTAGACAAAAATTTAGCTATGGGGGGGGGGGGAATATGTTGGAAAGATACATGGGAATATAATGAAGTTCAAGGCAGAATTGAACAGTAAACAACAGATCACAAGGAGGTCTATGACCTCAGAACAAATGGCTACCGGGACACAGAACCTTCTGGGTGCTGCTTTTACTTCTCCTTCTGTGTGCTATGTCTGCTGGTTTTATTTTTTCTTTCCTTGGGGCTTATCCTGTTTTCAACCTGTTTGGGGACTTTGAGCCCCAACTTTCAGATCTTAGTTAATTTCTGTGGGGAGTGAGTCTTTAAACCCGGTCCAACATAGTAGGCAGAGAACTGTGTTGTGTTGAGTTTGATTCACTGTGATGATTAGCGTCTGCGGGCATGCCCCTGTACCCATACCTCTGCACCCCCTGCGCTCCCTCCAGCCCCATGTAATTGAAGATGAGGACACTATAGAACCACCTAGAGAGAAAAAAATAAGTATAGGGTACCTAATTTAAAAACTTCAAAACAGCTGCTTAAAGTGTCACAGGGGCACATGTAAATTTTTTTAGAATTAGTGAAATTGTGGTAATTCATACATTTCACTGTTAGGGTTGTGAAAGGAATAAAGTGTAGATGAATGGGTTTATTTTAGAGCCACACGATACCACATCTCTCACACACAATTTACAGTATTAAATTCATGACTTAAATAATGACTTAAAAATAATGAGTTAAAAAAAAAACAACCAAAAAAAGGGCCGGGCGATGGACAGTGGGTAGGTGTTTGCCTTGCATGCGGCTGACTCAGGTTCGATCCTCAGCATCACATATGGTCCCCTGAGCACTGCCAGGAGTACTTCCTGAGTGCAGAGCCAGGAGTAACCCCTGAGCATTGCCAGGTGTGACCCAAAAAGCAAAAAAAAAACAAAATCACTAAAAAGTGCTTGGCACTGGTTTTGTGTTCAGTGCTAAAATACATGCATGCTTTGTATGCACAATACCTAGGTTCAATCCTGGTATGGGGGTGAGGGTGGGGAGACTATCCCTGGATATCCCTTGGGGCAGATATTGTGTCATGAAAAAATTAAATGTAACATTTTATCAATATGCTTATACTTATCACTGTCACTGTATCACTGTCTTCCCGTTCATCATCGATTTGTTCAAGCGGGCACCAGTAACATCTCCATATGTCCTGCCTCATGCTAGTAGAGCCCAAGGGCATCTGCTTTGCTCCAGGAACATAAAGAGCCTCAAACCATTCCATCAGGTCATGGGAATGAGGTCTATAATTGTTACTGGTATTTGGCATATCAAATATGACACGGGTAGCTTGCCAGGCTCTGCCGTGCGGGTAGCATACTCTTGTAGTCACCTCTGATCTCCGCATTTATTGATGAACCATGCGGCCGCAAGCGGCCGCGATGAGCCGGGCTGTGGGTTCTAGCCCTGGCCCGTCACCCCAGTAGAGCTTCACAAGAAGCCAGATGACCCCTTCACTCCATGAGGGCCGCCATTTGTCACATCCGCACTTTCCTCTCGTCATAAATCCAACCAGCAGAAGAGCTTATACTTATAATGTGAGAAAAAGATACCAGAAGTTTGTATGCAAGGGAAACTCTGAGTTGGAAGTACAGTGTAGATCTGTTATGTTTTGTTTGCTAGTCTGGGCTCTGCTGTGTTTGAACCTTTATATGTTGCTTAGCAGTTTGTGTTTTTTCCTTCCAATGAATCTACCCTCATGAATCACGAATTGTTAGTTTACAAGAGTAAGGTGTTTCATGCTTTGCTTTTTGTTTTTATAAGCCTGCCAAACTGGTGGCCAAATCAAACACTTTTGAAGTTTTGTTTTAGAGAAAAATTATTCATGATGATTTTGTCATCATAGATAAGTCTCTTAACTCTGTTTTGTACTGATCTCTGTGGTTCTAGCTCAGTAAAGAACACCATGACTTACTGTTTCTACTTTTTATCCATTCATTTTGGCTTTATTGTGTGGGGTAGGAAGTGGAGAGGGACTTTCTTGTTTCTGAGTCTTCCTGAAATGGATTGTAACTCTCAGAGATTGAGTGCTTGGGAAGATTGTTTTGAATATTAGGAAAAGTCTGTTCTCATTATTTAGCAAGTCTCAAATTTTTTTTCAGAATCTATACTATTCTGAGTTGGAAAATGAGGAAAAGAAGCACAACTAAACTAAATCTGTTTTTTCTTATTTTCCCATTATTTTACTTCTACAGTTTTGGTAGTCTGGTTACCATCTTGCCATAAACACCAAAATGCTACTTGTTTATGAGACTGTTCTAAGAATCAGTTTCTTCTGTTTTCTTATTCATTTCAAATGCATTAATTCAGAAATTAATAAGTTTGCTATTTATGTTATGCAGTAGAATTTTCTCTTAAAGCGTTGCTGTTTAATCTTTTAAGACAAAATTTGATAGTTTCCTCAATCAATGAATATGTTAAAAACATAGTAAACTTTCTTTAAAAGCGACATTTGGAAATTTTTTCTAGAATTTGGTATTTTTGAAAAATCTGAACATAACTTTTTTTAGTATACCAAGAACCTTGAAATATATACTTTTTTTCATAAATGGTTTTATTATTTGCAAGATACTAGAAATAATAGGGAGAAAAAAAGGTTGAAATTTGAGAGGCAGATGAACCATCTTACAGGGATAGGAAGGTAGGGTGCCTTACAAAGTACCTGAAAATTTATCATTTTTTTCAGAATTAAAGATGATTGTGCGAAGGACAACCATCTCATTCCTATCTTTACCACCATTTTCCCAATTGAAATACAAGATAACACAGTGTACTGTTCCCCAAACACAGTTTGTGCTCTTCTGTGCTGCTCCAGTAATTTGAAGGCCTTCATTCAGCATTAGTTGGCAGAAGATTTTATGGTTTGGTATTAGTGCTGCTTTTTCCATAAAATCTTCCTAACCATAAATAGTAAATGTGAAATTGCATTCCTGCTTTGTACTAGACATGTAATTTTGCTGTATTTCTAGCTATAATTACACGCAGGTATCTCTGTTATTATTTGTATCTGTGCCCAGACTTCTCCATAGAATTCTGGACTCTCTGTGATAGTGGCCAGGTTTCATTTATCAAGATGCGTTCTGCATATTTAATATAGGAGCTTGGATTTAGTAGATGCAAGTTCAACAAATTGATTTTACTTATTTTTATTTATTTATTTATTAAATTTTTATTATACTACCCGTGAGATACATGATCACAAGGATGATCATAATTGTGGGTCTCTGTCATAGTGTTACAGCACCTAGCCTCAATTCCATCAACCTCCCCAGTTTGTTATAGCTAAAATGATCATTTTGGTGTATAGATGTGAAAAATCCTGGGAAGGACCTGTCCTAGCCTACGTTGTTATCTAAACTTCTTTGCGGATGCGCACCTGTGCAGCTGTGCGTCTTATCTGTCCTTTGCCTGGTTCACATGGGCTTCAAGCCCATAGCCACACCCACCAGCATGGAGAGGGAGAAGCCCAAATTTCCACTCCAATTCCGGCCAGCGAGGCTTCTCCCCACGTGACTACTTTGTTGGCCTCGGCCCTGGACTAGCCAATTCCTCAGACTACATGGGCTGTTCCACTTGGGCCGGGTAGCACTGCTGTGCTTCTATTCTGTCTCTTGTCCAGTTCATCTCTATTTTGTTGTTGGCACATCGAATACACCACAGGTAGCTTGCCAGGCTCTGCCATGGCTCTGGGTTCATCCAGGGGGCCCAGTCTTTTCCTATGTCAGACCATCCACCATCCAGGGCCCACAGGACAGAGCCCTTGGTGTAGACAAGCCTATCTCCTGTCTGCCACCTGCCACACCTTGAGGGGCAGGTGGCCCACATAAATTGATTTAAAACAGCAGTTGGTACACAGATCAAGAAGGGAAACAAAATACACAAACGTGTTTTACTAGGTTTAATGGTTGCTTTTATTATAGATAGAAAAAAGACCACTCTCAGATTTCCATCCTCATTGAGACAGTTACAGATACTTTTCTAGTAATTCCAGTTAATCATTGAGATGATTGTTTTTCCTCTGTAAACTTTATAGCCAATGATGCTGTTCCTTTTCCTTTTGTAGGGAGAATGGGCTATTATATTTTAAGTGCTGTGTGAGGTAGTTTGAGTATATGTGATGTTTGTTTGAGATAGTTTGGAGATGGAACAACGTAGGCTTACAGCAAGCATTTCTCTTCCATGGTCTGTGGTCATTTATATGCTCTGTACTGTTTGGCTTAAGCAGTACTAGTAGTTGTTCTGAAGGAGCTATCTATCTATCTATCTATCTATCTATCTATCTATCTATCTATCTATCTATCTATCTATCTATCTATCTATCTATCTATCTATCTATCTATCCATCCATCCATCCATCCATCCATCCATCCATCCATCCATCCATCCATCTATCTATCCATCCATCCATCCATCCATCCATCCATCCATCCATCCATCCATCCATCCATCCATCCATCCATCCATCCATCCATCCATCCATCCATCCATCCATCCATCCATCCATCCATCCATCCATCCATCAATCCACACCCACCCACCCATCCATCCAATCTATCTAATCTATCTAGGTCACACCGGCGAGATGCTCTGGGATTATTCCTGGTTCTTCACTCAGGGATTACTCCTGGCAGTGCTTGGGGGACCATATGGGATGCTGAGGATCAAACCTGGGTTGGCGCGTGCAAGGCAAATGCCCTACCTGCTGTTCTATCACTCCAGCTCCCTGAAGGTGGTTTATTTTTGCTTTTTTTTTTTTTGGGGGATCACACCCAGCAATGCTTAGGGGTTTCTCCTGTCTCTGCACTCAGGAATTACTCCTGGCAGTGCTCGGGGGACCATATGGGATGCCGGTGATCGAATCCGGGCCAGCATGTGCCGACCGTGTGCAAGGCAAATGCCCTCCCGCTGGACTATCGCTCTGGCCCCGAAGTTGTTTTAAATATAACTAACTCAATTCCTGGAGTTTCTTCATTGGGAAAGGATTGGTTTTTCCTCTAATATTGAAAGTGTTCATTTTGAATCCTTTAGTCCTTCCTGAAGGAAGTCCCTGGAAGAATAGATCCTCTCCGTCCTCTCACCATTTTTATTTAACAGCTTTAAGTTGTGAACACAGAGTCTGTTCTTACCCAGCCCCAGAAGCAGTTTTGTTCCTGTTTCTCGGCACTGATACTAATAGGTTTCTAGGGGAGCTAGCTTACTGGAAATAAGTGTTCGCGATTTCCTATGGAATTTGCTGGTTTATTTATTTTTTTATTTTTTTGCTTATTTGCTTGTTGCCTCTTTTCATTGTTTTAAAGAGATACAAAAGTCTACATCTACCCACTTCACTTCCCGTTTTCTTCCTATCTTGGTCTGTAACATCTACCTGAATGGACTGAGTCTTATATTTCCAGTATTGTCCCTCTTGTAAATGTTTTCCTATAATTCTGTGTCATAAGATAAAAGAATACTGGTGTTATTTTCTTTCTTCCTTCTTTCCTTCCTTCGATTATTGGATACTAATATTTGTCAATTTCTTCAAGATCTGGTAAGAGCTTCAGAGGAGGACAACGTTGTTATATAGTTGAGTACATATTGAGGACTAGATTGACTGGTGACACCACAGTGTGCTTAACAGAGCTAATGAAAATCATTAGTGAAGTAGTGTGTTGTAGGCAAAGCATCATGATAAGATGATAAGAGGATAAGAGTGTGTTGAAAAGGGGTTTTGGTTGAAAATTCATACCCTATGCAACATTTATGATTTGGCAGAACTGTGGTTTGTTCGCTTTCGAAAACAATTTTAGGCAGTAAAGCTCAAATGAATTAGCTACTAATACAGTGGAATCTGGGCTCCATGGGCCCAGTGAACGCTTGCATTTGGGAGGTCTGTGCTTGGTGCTGGCACCACATGGTCCCCTGAGCATGGCCAAGAATAAACTTCTAGCATACAGCTGTGAGTAGCCATGGGACATCTCAGGATGTATCCCAAAACAAAAAATAGCAAGACAGAAAATAAATTGATATAATAGTTTTTAAATGATGGAAGCTTTATTTTAAGTAGAACTCATAAATATAGTTTTGGCAAAAGTACATTTTACTGTATTTTAATCTAATACAACATCCTATGCATGCTTACCATCTTTTTTTTCTGTCATTTTGGGTCATACCGGTGATGCTCAGGGGTTATTGGGGTTACTCCTGGCTCTGCACTCGGTAATTACTCAGTGCTCAGTTCTTGGGGAATCATAGGGGCTCCCAGGGATCAAACCTGGGTTGGCCGCATGCAAGGCAAATGCACTACTACTGAATTATTGTTCTGGCCTCAGCAGCCATCTTTTTAAAGAAGCTAATTGAAAAGCAAGCATAGGTACCCCTTGCATTGAGGCATCTGTAGGTTCCCCTTCCTCTTGCAGACTTGGGTAACAAGGGCAGTCTGTTACTCCAAACTCTGAAGAACGGGAAAGGAGTCGCGCGAATGGTTTTTGGGATTGGAGATGAAAAGGATTACGTACTTTCTGCTTTTTAAAAACATGTCAGGTAAATGCATTTTACTGTGAAATGATGATTGTTATTCAGCGAAGAAGAATGAACTGTAAATTATGGCAATATTATTAGAGCTGAGAAAATTAAGGGAAGCATTTAGGAACAGCAAAAACACAACTGTCAAAGACTTTCTGTTATTATGCAAGTCAAAATAGAAGTCTCAAATTATTGTTCAGTTATTAAATATCTGTTTGTTAGTGAAGCCGAAGTGATTTATAATAGTGATGAATCAAAAAAAACCTCCAATGATATACCAACAAATTAGTTTTCTTGTATTAATGTGATCTGTGCCTGTTAGCATTATTAAACAATCCCCATGTTATCCATCATAATGTTATTAATTTTTTGAATTTGCATTATTACTCATTATGTTTTCCCCCTAAACTTCCCATTGAAGATGCCATGTTTAACTGCCTATCCTGTATAAGATTTCTGAGTAATTGTGTTGTTCTTAGAGAACCTTTGAATTTATACTTGTCAGTCTTCACCCACATAAAATCTTGAGAATTCACCTTGTCTTCACCTTGTCTTGGCATTTTAGTTACTAAGCTTTCTTACTCCTTCAGTTTATATAGTACAGATCTTTAGTTCAGAATTGGATAAATGGAACTAGTCTGTGTTTTAAAAATATTAGTCTTAAGAATATAGGGTCTGGAGTAAAGGCTTTTTTGCCTTACCTGTGTCTGACCCAAGTCCGAATTCCCTGCAATTATATATGGTCTGTGAGAACTATCATAAGTGATCCCTAAGCACAGAACTAGGAGTAATCCCGGAGCTCTGTTGGGTATTTCTCTCCAAAAAGGGGAAAATAGGAATTTTTTGATAATAACTTCTGTTTCTTATACTGGGATATAAGAAAATTATGTCATCTATATGCAAACTTAAAGTAGGTATACTTAGTATGTCTTAGTAAACATCTACAGAATGACATTTATTATTATTTCTTTTATAAAGTTTTTCTGCTGTAGTTTGGAAAATAGAAAGAATAAATATATGACATCAGTATTCTAAGATAAGTGAATTTGTTATTCTAAGATAAGTGAATTTGGAACCTATGACAAAAGCTTTTAATCTAATCTAAGAGAAATACAGCCAAAATTAGGACCTGTATGGATACACATGTATGTTTTTGTATATTCATTTGAGATTTTTCTAATTTTAATACGTAAAGAATAGCTTTCTTGTTTTAACAAAATAATGCCCATAAATTCTCACTTTATATTACTTTAATTGCATGCTCCTCTCTGCCCCATGTATATTGTATATGTGAATATATCAAGTATATTTTATTTCTTTTTGTTTCCTTCTGAGTTTGGTGCTTTTTTTATTCCCTCTCCCCACTCTCCCCCCATTTCCAGAGTTGCTCAGGGACTGCTCCTTTTTCTATGCTCAGCATTTAATCCTCACAGTTCCTGGCTACCATTTTTGGTTTTAAACTTTCAAAACACTTTCACTGAGACGGTTAAAATACCTTACTCAAATCTTAACTCTTTGGTATGTGACCCAGACAATTGGTTCTTCATATAACTTGGAAAACAAATTAAAATGTTTAGAAGTGCTCTTAATTTTACAGTACTTCTTATAAATTAAATCTGGAATAGTAAATTAGTTTAGTAACCCCCTGTCTCTTTTCTTGGTGTCCTTCTTACACATGATACTGCCTAAAACCAAGCGTAATTGGTTTTCAGTTATCCTTGAACTTGGATCTGCGATTTTTATGGTCTGGAAGTCTTCATTCTTCCTTCAAAACTTATATTTATGTATCAGATTTTCTGAAAGGTGATTTTAAGTATCTGCCTAAAAACTCACTTTCTGTATTTATAGGGACTTGGTGAGTATTTCACATATTGTGATTATATACTTAAATATCTGTAGCCCTTGTTATGGGCACTTTATGGCCATGTAATTGTATTACCTACTATACTACTGGTTCTTCAGTAAATGTTTATTGAATTAAAATTTTTGGGGGCCAGAGCAATAGCCCAGCCGGGTAGGGCATTTGCCTTGCTTGCGACCAGGCCATGCCGGTCCGGGTTCGATCCCGGCATCCCATATGGTCCCCCAAGCACTGCCAGAAGTGATTCCTGAGTGCAGAGCCAGGAGTAACCCCTGAGCATTGCTGGGAGTGACCCCCCCCCCAAATAAAAGCAAAAAGAAAAATTTTCCTGATAATAACTAAATTTATTGAGCTCCTGGCACCTGCAAAACTATTAGGAGTTCCACATATTTCATCCCAACCATCACAAATTTAACACAGATATTTTTATTGTATAGTCTTTTTATTTTGTATTTTTCGATTACTTGTAACCAATGTTTATTCCTATGTGTCGTTTACCTTTTTAGATCTGCACAGCTGGGTTGACTTTATAAACTCATCAATGCATAATCATCGGGTTTATTTATAGATAGTGACTTAATATTCTAACATTTGTTGAATCAGGGTTTGCTTTTTCATGTATTGTCTTCTGAGTCTCATCTGGTACCTCTTGGGTTGGGTTCAGATCTTTTCTCATTAACGTGAAGGGGACTTGATAAATGGGAAATGTTCCTTAGTAGTCATCTGCCAAGTGGCTTTTGGAAGTGAGCTGTGAAAATAGTGTTTCATGCACCCCTTAATATTTATCTGAAATTCGTAACTATTCAGTGTTGAAATATGAATGTGATTTTTTTTGTGTTTTAAGTTATAAAACATTGCTCAGTAAAATGAATTATTTAATTATAACAGTGTCTTGTGGCCTTGCATGTTACGCAGCCACTTTGTCAGATGCTTAATTTAGATTGTTTGCATGAGTAATAGCCAGGGGTTGGAGAGATAGTACAGTGGGTGTTTGCTTGGCTTCCACTTCCCTGGTCTGCTGTATCTTGAGCACCATCAGTAGTGATTCCTGAGTGTAGTAAAGACAGGAGTAAGCCCTGAGTATTGCTCTCCCCCTCCCCCAAACAAACATGCAGAAAAGACCAATAATAAATAATCCCAGGGGAAAAACAGTCCTGTTTCTTTTTTAACTTTTTCCATAGAAACCTTAATATCAGGAAATGTTGAGGTTGTGGGGGAGGAGGTTGGGAGATGACCTCGTTTTCTAGGTTCTTTCTGTAGGTCATTCCTCTGCCAGGCAATACTGATACTTGAATTATGTGAGGGAGTGAAAATTTTATCAGGGAAAAAACAAAGTTATCTGACTTTTGTAATACCTAGTTTCGATTGTGTCATCTATGAAATCTTTGCTCTTTCCTCATTCTGTAGTTCATTACCAAAAATCCCAGTTATTTTTGTTTTATCAGTGTTATTTTCTGCTATTGCTTTTATTTTTTTAAAACTACACACAAGTTTAGTCATTGAGATAGGCTGTAATTACCCAATTAATCAACAGTCATGTAATCTGGACCAAAAACAATGATTTGTTTGGCATATCAGTTTTCTGAATTGTGAAATGATGGCATTGTCACTTTTTTTGTAAACAGGAAATACAATTGAATATCATTATAAATTAAAAAGTAAAATTATGAACACCAGCATTGTAAATATTAAATTAATACCAGACTGATTTGAAAGTTTCCATGTATTATATGAAAGAATCACATACAGTTTCTGACATTTATGAATTACAGAAAATTAAAAAAAACTGCCTAGGTGACTTCTTACCCTCCCTTTATTTTTTTAAAGAAAATTTGATCTTTTCCTGAAGTGTTTGGTTTCTAATATTCTAAACCACATTTTGAAAAGCTTAGAAATGGCTTTATTACATTAGGATCAACTGGATAGAGCAATAAAAGAACTAATCTTCTCAGAAGATGAGGTTTTGGAAATAAGTAGTGGCAAAGCAATCCAGCTTCTCGTCTGTTTGATTTATCTTTTTTTTCAATTAGGTGGATGACATACAATATCTGCTATCTTTTAAAAAAATCATACCTTTGTGGAAATTTCATTTATGCACTACGAAAAATTTTAAAAAATTAAGTTGGCTGGAGGAAGCAAACTGAACAATGAGCATTGCAGGCAGGTGTGCAAAAGGAAAGATTTGTGGCTCCAGAAGAGAAGGTCCCTGGGACAGAGTCACTTATTTCTTTCTGATTTTAATCATTTACCAAGTTAGAGAAACCATAGAGATCCCTAGTCTAAAAGGGAGACTTTCGGTTGCCTTCTGATTTCTTAGAGTTAAGTAACTGGTGCAGGTAAAAATCCAATGCCCCTTCTAGCTCTGTTCTTAATTTCTAGGAGTGTAGAGAAAATGTGGGCTTTGTCTAAGGGCATTTATTTAACTCAGTACTAGAACAATATCTAATCGGAATAGGGTTGTACCTTAGATTTGGGCAATATCAAAGACTTTACTCTAGGAAACCACTTAAAAGATCTCACTTTCTGTCTGCCTCTCTCTCTCTCTCTCTCTCTCTCTCTCTCTCTCTCTCTTCCAGTTGCTTCTTGAGGCATCTGAGTCCCAGATTTGTCTTTTTTCTTTCTTAGTTTCTATTTAAAACATCAGCATTCCATAGAGTGGAAGAAAAAAAAGTAATAGACAAATGTTTGAATAAGGAAGAGTCAAGCTGGGGCCAGAGCGATAGCACAGTGGGTAGGGCGTTTGCCTTGCACGCGGCTGACCTGGGTTCAATTCCCTGGCATCCCATATAGCCCTCCAAGCACTGCCAGAAGTAATTCCTGAGTGCAGAGCCAGGAATAACTGCTGAGCATTGCTGGTTGTGACCCCAAAAAAGCAAAAAAAAAAAAAAAAATGTCAAGGGAATTGAAACTACGCTTTCAAAAGTTGACTGTGTATAGGGGGTGGATCTCTTGCAGTGATCAAGATAAGTAAACTTTGCATATCACTTGATCACTTGGATCCCATTATTCATCGATTTGCTCGAGCGGGCGCCAGTAACATTTCCATTGGACCCTATCACATGCCAGTGTAGCCCAATGGCATCTGGTTGATTCAGGAATATGAAGAACCTCAAACCGTTCCTTCAGGGTCTTTACAAGGAAGTCTGACCATCTTGTAGGTGGGCGGACCACGTGATCTTTTGATATCCCGTGGGATCCAGTCAGTAATGGCTCTAGTCCAGCGGTTGTCTCCAAATCGCATACATGCCCAGCCCATCTGATTTTCGATGCCTTGGCAAACGAGACAGCATCCCTGATTCTGGAATACCGACGGAGGTCAGAACTCCGGATTCCTTCTCTCACTTGAGTGATGCGTGATATTCCAAGCATAGCTCTTTCGATTCCTCTCTGGGAGACCCGAATAGCATTCTCATCCTGCTTTCATAGGGCCCAGGTCTCTGAGGCATATGTTAATGCAGGGAGAACGGTGGAGTTGAAGAGATGTGCCTGGAGCTGGAGGTTCTTTGTCTTTTTTAGCTATTTCTTCAATACTTTTGAAGGCATTCCATGCCGCTCTCTTCCTCCTGCTCAGCTCAGGTTTTAGGTCGTTCATCATGTTGATTTCTCACTAGGTACACATATCTGCTGCATTCAGAGATGTTTGTTCCATTGAGAGTGAATGGGGCCTCTGGAACTAGTTCATTCTTCAAACTTTGCATATATGTACTTATATACAGCATATGTAACTAAATTGTCTAAGACAAAAAGTGACCCATGTTTAACTGAGCCCGGAAGACCTTTCCGGTTCTCAACTCTAAAGGTAATATTGCATTCAAGTTTCCCATGTGTTGTGGCATTTATCAGAATAGTCAAATGATTTCAAAGCCATCCATGGTATTCATTGATACCGCAGAAGTCTTGCTTTAAGATGGGGCCTTGAAAATTTTCAAGCAGATGCAGGAGGCCATCTGACCTGATACTCTAGAAGACATTCCAGGGCTGGGTGGAGACTTGCACTTGATTTGCTTGAAGATCTTTTACAATGCCCTCAGATTTTCAAATACCTTCATTTACAATAGACATTTCAAACAGACAGTTCTCATTTTCCTAGAAAACTAGGTTTGATGTCTTTGACGTTAGGGACAAATGCATGTTCTTCGATACACTGATCTCTAGAGCATTAGGTCCAGATAGACACTTGGCAAGTACTCTTGATATTTTATTTCCTTTTTTTAACAATTGCTGTGAAATCTTATAAGGAGCAAGTTAGAATGTGTATCCCTACCATTAGCAATTTATAGGAAAATCTTAATAGTCATCATCCTCAAAGGAATAGTTCATATAAATCCAAGGAGCCTTTCTACTAAGAAATATATGGGCAACTAGTGAGCTAAACTGATTTGAAACTATTTATTCCACAAAGGAGATACTAACTGAGAAAAGCACGTTACTGTTGCCCTCTCAACAAGTCTTGGACTTTAAATGACATCTTTAAAGGGTTGTCCGAATTCCTGGTTTGGTATGTAAAGAAGACAGCTGAGTCACAGCTGTTAAAAAGATGCTACCTCCTTGTCCCTCTGCAGGGAAGGTACAAGAAGAAAGTAGTGAAAGAAGATTGTACAAGAAGAAAGTAGTGAACGAAAAGTTTGCCAATTGCTTAAATAAAATCCACTGGCTTGAGAAGGCCTCGATATTGAATATCACAGATGAAGAAGTCGTTACTTTACTAACGGATGTGTTTGGCCACCCCCAGTCTTTTTTTTAATTTTTTATTTTTCCAATTACAAAGATATACAATTAAAAAGCTCATATTTGGGTTTTGGTCATACAGTGTTCCAGCACCCATCCTGCCACCAGTGTCCATCTCCCACCACCAACGTCCCGGTTCCCCCTCCCCCCCTCCTCCATGGCAGGTTCTTTATTTCTTTCCCTTTCTCTCTCTTTCTCCTTTCCTTCTCCTCCAGACTATGGATTACAGAACATACATTAAAGGGTTGTCATGTGTATCTTTTGCCTCTATTTAATGCTCAGTTCTAGGTTGGCATTAGTACCCTCGACAATTGTTAGGACACTGTTCCATTTTCTGTCTTACCTAGCCTCTGACTCCCACACATTTGTGATAATTTCCACCATTGACAAGACCTCCTGATGTATGTTTCACTTGACCTTGGATATCGGTATCATAATATGTACATATATATTTGTTATGCAGATAAATGCAGTCATTCTGTATCTGTCTCTCTCTCCTTCTGGCTAATTTCGCTCAACATAATCTTCTTCATGTCCATCCATTTATAGGCAAATTTTATAACTTCATTTTTCCTAACAGCTGCGTAGTATTCCATTGTGTAGATGTACCAAAGCTTCTTTATCCAGCCATCGATTCTGGGGCACTCTGGTTGCTTCCAGATTCTGGCTATCGTGAATAATGCTGCTATGAACATAAAAGTAGGGATGGTGTTTCCGCTGCATATTTTTGGTTTCCCAGAGTAGATTCCCAGGAGTGGTATGGCTGGGTCAAATGGGAGTTCAATTTCTAGTCTTTGGAGGAATGTCCAAATTGTTTTCCAGAAAGGCTGTACCAGCCGGCATTCCCACCAACAATGGATGAGTGTCCCCTTTTCCCCACATCCACGCCAGCACTTGTTGTTCTTGCTCTTTTGAATATGTGCCAGTCTCTGTGGTGTAAAGTGGTATCTCATTGTTGTTTTGATTTGCATCTCTCTGATGATTTGTGATGATAAGCATTTTTTTTCATATGTTTTTTGGCCATTCGAATTTCTTCCTTGCTGAAGTTTCTGTTCATTTCTTCTCCCCATTTTTTGATGGGGTTGTTTGTTTTCTTCTTGTAAAAGTTCTACCAGTGCCTGATATATCCTGGATATTAACCCCTTATCAGATGTGACCACCCCCAGTCTTCTGCAATAGTAGCAATGCCTGTGGCCTGTGGATGATGTTTTAGTCTGCATTCTGCCATTGTAGGACTTGGTTTGAGTTTTTCTTCACAGTGGATGTTACTTACCGCTATCCATTTGAAGATGGTTTAAAGTGCTAAGTTTGGGGCTGCAGCAGTAGTCCAGTGGGGAAGGCATTTGCCTTGCACACGGCTGACTGAGATTTGATCCCCGACATACCATATGCTGGCAGTACTCCTCGAGTACTGCCAGGAGTAATTCCTGAGTGTAGAGGCAGGAATAATCCCTGAGCATCCCTGGATGTGACCCCCCCACAAAAAAATAAGCCAAGTTTGCTTGAGTTTGGACCTGAATTGTACCTTGTTAATAATGTGACCTTAACACATATATCACTTGAGCTCAGGTGAATGAAGCTCACCTCATATTCTTCATCTGCAAAATAATAATAATAGCACCCACTTACAAAAGGGATATAAAAAGTTTATAAAAAAGGTATCTGGTTCATAGTATATGTTTACTTAAGCACAGATGAATGAAACTCACCTTAGTTTCTTCATCTATTAAATAGTGGCGCCGACTGATTGGTTATTAAGATGAAATGACGTTAATTTTCCTAAAATGGTATGTGGTGCATAGTATAAGTTCATAGTACAAGTACATAGTATAAGTTCATATCTGGTACATAGTATAAGTTCATCCTAAACTGCTGTTAGTGCTGTTGCTGCATTTCTGCTGCTCACTGCATTTTTTTTTTTTTTTTTTGGGTCACACCCGGCAATGCTCAGGGGGTTTCTCCTGGCTCTGCACTCAGGAATTACTCCCTGGCGGTGCTCGGGGGACCATATGGGATGCCGGGGGATCGAACCCGGGCTGGCACAGGCAGGCCGCGTGCAAGGCAAACACCCTACCCACTGGACTATTGCTCCGGCCCTGCTCACTGCAGTTTTGACTCCTGTTTAAGTGAGACCTATTCTTTTTTTTTTTTTTTTTTATTATACACAGTGAAACATACAATTACAAAGGTGATCATAATTGGTTCTTGGTAATACAGTATACCAGCACCCATCCCTCCACCAGTGCCCCATTTCCACCACCAATGCACCCCCCCCCTGCCCACCCCCAGCTGCCTTAATAGCAGGTACCCCCAGTTTCCTCTCTTTCTCTCTCTGGTGAGACCTATTCTTAAAACTGAAATATAATTGACAGAGTATAACTCTCTAGTGTAATACATAGTGGTTCAATACTTATTACAAAATGATCACATTTAGTCCAGTTAAATATCCATTGTCACTCACTGTAATACATTTCTTTTTTTTCTTTTGAGTAGAACTTTGAAGATCTGTGCAACTTACCAATGTATAATGCAGTATTATTAACTCTGGTTATCATACATCGCAGCTCACATGAGGCTTTGTAATGGAATGTTTTTACTTTTTTTTTTTTTTTGGCACACCCGGCGTGCTCAGGGGTCTCTCCTGGCTCTGCACTCAGGATTTACTCCTGGCGGTGCTCGGGGACCATATGGGATGCGGGATCGAACCCAGGTCTGCATAGGCCGGCCGTGTGCAAGGCAAACGCCCTACCGCTGGGCTATCGCTCCCGGCCCCTGTTTTTACCCTTTGACCCCCACTGTTCATTTTGTACTCCTCCAGCCCCAACCTAGTGCAATGACCGGTCTGCTTGTTCTCTCTATCCACATTCATTTTTTTTGTCTTTAATAATTTATACTTGAATGCAATCACACAATACTTGTGTTTCTGTCATTTATTTCACTTAGCTTAATTAATTCAAGGTCAATCTATTTGCTTGTCTAGATACACAGATAATCTTGAAAGTATGTTACATGCTTTAATCATATTAAATACATCTTCTGTGTCTTTTGTTTTTGGGGTTTTACGTGGCGATGCTCAGTACCTACTGCCGGCTCTGTTCTTGGGGGTCCCTCTTGGCAATGCTCAGCTTCTACACTAGGCAAAGTGTATGTTCAGTGTGTTGAAGCTTGTCTCTAGCTCTTTCTCTCACTTTCTTAGTTCATGAAATCGCTTGTTTCTGTGTGCGGGCTTCTATTCATGGTGCTGTGATGTCCCTGGGGAGCAGGTCAACTTCTTTTGTATTGTGACCTTTGGATAAATTCCCACAAGCTCATAAGGTGGTTTTTATTCTAATTTATTTGATTGTCAAGCCATGACTTTTACCTCATGCTAAGGAAACCATTTGGTACTGGATAGTGAACCAGGGCCCACGGCATGCAAAACATTCACTTTATCAATCAGAGCTTCCTTGCCAGTTTCGAGCAGTTTTTACTTTTTTATGTTTTGAGGAACTTTCATACTGTTTTCCCATGTAACATCCATTTCTGTGTGTACTTCTGATATTATTAAAGCATTTTTGACTACTCTTCTTCCTAACTAAAGCATAGTCCGTTTGGGAAGGATGAGTAGAGAAGATGAGAAGAAACGTTTGATTAGAGAGTGATGTAATTTTTCCCTGCATCGCTACCCGCACAGCAGAGCCTGGACCCGTGTCGTATTTGATATACCAAATACCAGTAACAATTATAGACCTCATTCCCTTGACTTGTTGGAATGGTTTGAGGCTCTTTATGTTCCTGGAGCAAGCAGGTGCCCTTGGGTTCTACTAGCATGAGCCAGGACATATGGAGATGTTACTGGTGCCCGCTCGAGCAAATCGATGATGAGCACGGGAAGACAGTGACAGTGATACAGTGACAATAATTTTTCCAATGGAGCCAAACTCCAGTTATTGGAAGAACTACGATAATTAGAGTTAACCTCAGTATTATAGTTTTGTGTGTGTGTGTGTGTGTGTGTGAGTGAGAGAGAGAGAGAGAGAGAGAGAGAGGGAGGAGGAGGGAGAGAGGGGAGAGAGAGAGTGTGTTGGGGGGCTCTGTCTAAATCATGCCCCTAGAGACCTTGGAACCCCCCTGGGTATCCATGGCCAACCTGGCCTGCAGTTTAGTGTGAAAGTCTAAGGACAGGGTTCTTGGGACCTGTGCTGTCTGGGGTGAAAACTTATTCCGGCCACAACCCTGTATTGGGGATCAAACTAGGGTCATTGGCACAATGGCCTTTACTATGCTCACCTCTCAAATTTATTGGCAAATTGGCTGGGATCTGTGGATTTTTTTTTTTAAAGAAAAGTGGATGGTTTTCCTAAGTATTACCAATGAACGCTAAGAATACATATTGTGGGAAAGTCTTGGGGGAAACACTAAGTATTTCACTAATTTTCCTAGCTGTTGGGAATGTATGTGATTTAAAAAAAGTCTAGTGTTTATTTCTTATTTAATATTTACTGTGAACTGTTGATTTTTTTAAAGTAAAAATAGCTGTTGACTTTATCCTTTGTATTCAAACTGGATATTTCCTTTAATCCCCTTTGAGATACATGAAGCATTTCTGAGTTTTGTTTGTGAATTCTTTATTCCTAAAGACTATAATTGCTAACCCACACACCGAATGGCACATATTGTAATTTGCTGTTACTTATATCTGCTTGAAGCTCTCAATAGGTGAAGAAATAGATTTGATAACAGGATTGAGTAAAACGGCTCTCAATTTAGGGATAGAAACTTAAAAAATTCCTTCTCCCTTCTTTGAAAATTCTTGTTTATGTGTTCTAGTGTATAATGTATATAATAATATTGACTGGTTTGGAGCTGGCTTTTCTTACTGGTAACATTAAGATCGGAAGTACTATTTGCATGGCTCCCTGGTTGTGTGGAATAGTTTGTCTTACATGCTTTAGTGGAGTGGGTCATTTGGTTTCCTTTGGAGGCTGTGTTTTGATTGTGATTATAAATTCAAGATTGAGAAGAAGGTTTTATCACTGAAGGCTCAGGCTGAGCTAAGTTAGTGATTGGACAGGAAGTCAACTCTCTTGCTTTCAATTACTTACCCTGTAGTTTCTTCCCTTGGCGACTGACTTCTAGACCAGTGTTTTATAGTACTATAAAATTTATTCTTTGACTCACACAATTCTCCTTTCACCCCTGGAGGTGTAATTAATGTCATTGAGTCAGAGTCAATAGCTTTTCACTCACTGAGCTTTTGTGGCCTTTAAAGAAATCACAGAGGCCTTATTTCCAAACTGTATTTTGTAGATGGTTGGCACCATAGTGTAGAGCCACATGAAAAGTTTCTGACTTTTAATAACTTTTAATGTTTGGGTAGAAATAATTTTTCTTTAAAAATATGAGTGCACAGCAAAAAAAAAAATCATTTTGCCTGGGTTGTAAGATACTTTGATAACCAGTGGAACAAATTGTATAAATCATAGCCAGTCCCTTTTATAGACAACTAAGGGGAAGGTGAGAGGTGAGCGAAGAATCCTATAGGGAGCTGCTTCTTGTCTTAGGGGCATATTTGTTTCTAGAGCCTATCATGCAGGAGCAAGAGAGGGTTTCTCGACCCAGGCATTTTATCTTACATTGGCGGTTTGTTGCAGGACTCCTAAGGGCTGCTGCATCTGCTCTGGATTACCTCCTGCAAATCACTTCGTAGATAAGGGGGTAGTCTAAATGTGGCAGTTTATCTGACCATGAATGCTGTACTAGCTGGTATAAATATTCTCCCCAAGCTACCACAATCATCGTGGGACTAGCTAGATCTTACCAGCATATTTGCCTGGCCACGTAGGACCCTAAGTAATTAGACCAGAGAGAAATGCTGTTTGCTTCCAAGCAAACAAGCATGGCTCCCTGATATACTCAAAGGCAACTAAAATACAAAACTACAATGAAGTAGAAGAGACTTGTGAAGGCTTGGAGAAATATTTAACTGGCATTAGTATTAGTCTTTGGTACAGAGACATGCCATCTCAGAAACCCCCTTCTCTACCCTATAAAGGCATTTCCAGGCAGATCTTGGCTCAAAACATTAGCATACTAAAGGGCCTAGGTGAGGTGCAGGGAGGGATTACCTAAGGACATTTGACCTTCCCTGCTTTCCATAACAGTGGGAGGAAGGTCTGAGTGGCAGGGGTATAAAACTAGCCTGTTTCCTCTCTCCCGTGCTTCTTTGTGGGCTCTCTCGTTGTGAGCACTCACCCTTCTTGGACGTCTTGTCTTCTTTTACAAGGCCTTTACACGTGGTGGCCGCCATCTTGGTCTACACGTGGCTGGGGTTCTAGCCTGGAATCCTAAGCACCGGGCTTTTCCTTTTGCTGATTTGTATGCCTGAACCTGTGATAAGTAAAGCCTTTTAAAACTGCATCGGATTCCTGAGTTTTCATCCATTCCTCGCCGTCTTGGAGGTAGAAGGGAACTTCGCTTCCCGGCACTGTCGGGAACCCGGTTGGCGCGCCCCGACAGCGGTTAAAACCAGAATCAGAATGTCTTTTACTTACGGAAGTCTTCTGTGGACATCCAGTCATACAAGGGCACCCTCACCCCGCCTCTGGGTGGCAAGTCCTGCTCTCCTTGAGCAGTCTGCTTGCATCTTTCCTTTCCACTTAGATTGTGTAGGACACAGATTCCATTGTTTAGTCTGTTCGCCTTAGTTGTCTCTGTTTTTCAATCTGAGCACTTACTGTTTAGGACACTCATCTCTGCCTTGTACTTTCCTATCCCCCAGTTGATCTGAGTTTTTTTTTTTCTCCTCAAGTTATGCTTTTATTCCTTTGTGTATCTTCCATTTACTTTCTTTAACTTGGGGCCCTTCCTTTTGCTGGCAACTCTGTAGTCCATTTCCTGAAAGAACTGTAGTCAGTTATGATTGCTGTTGGGAATGTTAGCTTTTTCTGTAACGTGATTTTTTATGCAGAATGCCACAGACCCACTTCTTCTACCCAACATCTTCATCTGTATAAAAAGTCACTCAGGACTACAGAGACAGTACAGGGGTTAAGGTGTATGCAGTTGACACCTGTTTCATCTCTGGTACTGCATATGGTTTCCTGAAAGTTAGCAGGAGTAAGCCATGATACAGAGCCAGGAACAGTCCTTGAGCATTGCTGAGTGTGGGGGAAAAAAAATTCCAAAATGCAAACATGAAGTCTGTGCTAGCATCCAGATACAAAATTAAGAGGTAGAAAATTAGGGTTAAGAAGAGACTGGAGGAAGACATAGTCCTATTTCATTTCATAAACTTAACATATGATTTGAGTAGTTGAATTCTGTTCCATTAATTGAAAGTGCTGTTTCCTAGGAATAAGTTTTATTTTCACTGAATCAGAGAAATGTTGAATTAAATATGGTTATATATGAAGGCTGTATTGTCACATTCATGGTCCAGATATTTTATTTGGAAATACGCATATGTGCACACAAAGTTATAAATCTGTCCTATGCAGATGAAGTAGCATGAAAAATGCTTTTGACACATCTAGTCTTCTATTACGTCTTAATCTCTTTTGCATTCCAAATGCACCTTCAGATGAGGCCTGAAGTTACTGAAGGGATCTATGAAAAGAAGCTATGTTATTAAATATTGGGGGAACACTAGGAAATTATAATCAAAGCCATTCTTTTAGATAATTTTATTTTTGCCTGACTTACAAAGCTATTGGTATAATCAATCTTATCTGGATTTATCATAAAATGTTGCTTCTCATAACTACTTTTCCCTTGTTTATTTCCCTAACCTACTTAAATAGCCAATTGAAAGAATTGGTGGTAGGAAGCTGCTTTTGTATCATGGAGCTTCCATGACACTTCCTCCTTACCTTTGCGACTTGCCTCCCCCCATTTTTTCTGCAATATCTTTGTCTCAGCATTTTTCTAACACTTTCTAAATCCTTATTACATCTAAAAATTGCCTTTTGTTTACCTTCAACACTTGAGATTGTCAGTGTTCCCCAGATGAACTATTATGATAGTTTACTAGTGTTCATGAGTCCAGAGTCCAAACTTTGTCAATGTATTTGCACACAATTTTGCTGTAAGTACACTTTAGATTTGAAGGTGGACTGTTGTCTCTGGTTCTCAAGGCAAAAAACTCTATGTAGTGCTTTTAATAGGGGAGGAGGTTGGCATACCTGCTCGTGATTTTGTAAAGGCCAGAGATGTGCAATGTGAACATTTATGTTGGCTAGATTCCTAGAACTCTAATTAATGATTAAAAGTCAGGTGCATCAGAAACTCTGATAAATAACACCAAATTGCTATTCACAAAAAGAAAATGCCAGCTCCCCCATGTTCTATCAGTACTAGATATTGTCAATTCTTCGTTGCATTGAAAATTATATTAAAAAAAAACCTCTTCACTTTTGTTGCAATTTCCTTTACTTGAATAGTGATCTGCTTTATAACAATGACTTTTATTTTAGCAAGTTTAAGGGATTCAGAAATTGAAGTGTGGCTTGAGGTGAGGAATGAGGAGACAGGGAAGTCCCCGGGACAGCAGTCACTGGACTTCAGATGGTGCGCTTCATAGTGCTGCTTTAATCTATTATTCAAATATTGTTGGCCTGCCCTCCTTCATATTTGAAATAAAGAACTTCCAGATTTCATGTTTCAGTCTAAGGAATATGTTTGTCTTGATTCAGTGAACTGTACAGTTCCATAGTTTCCAGATCAGTCCATATGGAGGGAAAATTAAAGAATGATAAATAAGAGGAATGTGATGCTCATCTGGTCATTCAAATTTGATAAGGTAACTTCAAGTCTGTTTATTTTATTTTTGGTATCAGAAGCCCTGATCTAAATGAAACTTGCAAACAAAGAAAAATAGCTTATAATTTCTATTAACTTTTTCTAGGTGCAAACCATTTTTTCTGCATAGAATCTTTTAATATTTTTGAGTTTCATATGAAATTATAATATCATTAAGAATTTAGTAATTTTTCCCCACGTAACAATAGTTGAATGTTTACATACTAAAGTATGTATTTAAACATACAACAATGTTTACATACTAAAGTAGAATGTGAAGGTGTTTATATACTAAAAGGCATTTTGGGTATATTGACAGCTCTCTGACCTCTAACTGAATTTATTTTTATATAGCCACTTTATCATTTTACAAATGGCTTAAGAATGAGGGTATAGTGTATTGATCTGAGTTTCTCCCTTCTGGATTTATAAATTACTGGTCATATTACTTTAAAATTTTTATGAAAATGTAAATAATAATAGGACTCAGACCTTCTGGTTTTTTAGACTAAATTCTTAATGGTGCCTGAAGATAAATTGTTTATAACTTGACCATCAGAAGACATTCTAGAGAGATTTCAAATTAATTGGCACAGCATTCTTGGTTAATAAATGGAAAAGAACTTGGGAAAGGAAGCCAAATTTCTCTTTTGTTGGTATAGTAAACAGAAAATGAAAATACTGAATTTTGACATGACCTGTCTGACGCCGTATGCACTATTTTCCTACAGTAAGATTATCTTCATTAACTTAGATGCCCATCGACTTACATGTCACTTCAATGTCTGTGCATAGCAGGATTTTTTTTTTTTCACTGCTGGAGAACTCTTTCATTTTATGTGGCAGTACTTCTAAATGGTAACATATACTCGTGTCCCCCTTGGGAAAAGACGTTTAAGAAGAGAAAGAAAGTTACTGTGGTTTACATGTCAGCACTGACTACATCAGAAACGGACTCTTAAAAGGGATAGTAAAGACCAAGACCAACCATAGCTGAAGTTCAGAATGCTTACTTACATTAAGAGAGAGCCTGCTCAGATTCCAGAGAACAAAGATCTGCTAGCATTTCATGTGAGTGTGACAGCTGGCATTTATTTGTGTTCATGCTCTGTTGTGGGCCTGCAATACGTTAAATGATGTGTAGAGTGAGAAAATATTGGTTACAAATCCATTATCAATACGTATGATACTGATTGACATGGCTGCATGACACCCTCTTTTTCTTAATAAAGAAGATGCTAGAAAGAAACTTAGTCTTTACTCTGAAGAATGTGTTTTAAAACCATTTTGAAAACCTAATTTTGGCCCATTCATTTTCTACATTATACAGATCTACAAACTTCTTGATAGGAAAGATGCTTCATGTTAAAGAAAACAGATAATAATTTTTTCTGTTTGTTTTTAGGCCACACACTACAATGCTTAGGGGCTACTCCTGGCTCAGCACTCAGGAATTATTCTAGGGGCTTCGGGGACAATATGGCATACCAGGGATTGAATTTGGGATGGCCACATGCAAGGCATGCACCCGACTCACTGTTCTACTCTCCGCCCAATTTATTTAAACTTGCAAGATATGATTTTACTACATACCCAAGTTAATTGACCATCATTTCCTTGAAGTGTTTCTTAGTCTTACAAGACAAAATCTTAAAATGTATCTAAGTAGTATATTTAAGATTTCTTTGACAACCTGATAGAAAAACTTTAAATTTGATGTTTCTCAGCAGATGTTTGCCCTTCATGGAAGTGTTTGGGTTATAGAATTCTGTTTTGCCTGATGGCTTCAGCATTTCAAAGACCTCCTTAGAAATGAAAAATAATCTGTTACCCACCGTGCTCTAGCTGAGTCAGAATGTGCCTGATATGGGTGAAGGCGATTCTACCAGGAGTCTCTTTATGAGGAAGAAAACAAAACAAAGAAATGCTTAAATGCGAGCTTGGGTGGTTTCCAATTTTGCCAAAATGTAAATATGACTTCAGTTGGGAATTTTATTTTTCACTACATTTACTCTCTATTTCTTTGTTCAATGAGTTTCTCGAGATTGGGTAATCTAGTAGTATACCAAAAAAGAAAAACAAAAGGATGATTTACTGGAATAAATAAAAGGACAAATACATAAATACATTAGTCATATTCAGAAAATATGTATCCTATTCTAGGATTAGAGAGGGCACTGTAAAAAATGGTTAGAACAAAATCATTTAAAATATTTGTAAAGATACTCAAGTCGTTTTTCACCAAAGTTTTTTTTTTTTAATTACTAATTAATCTACTAGGTAGGGTTTTAAGTGTCTGTCTACTAAAGACCCTTTATTATCTCTATTACTAAGTCTGATATATGATGGTGTGAAGTTTCACTTGCCTTCCCATTGTTCATCTGTTAGCTTGAGTGTCACCAGTACCATCTCCATATGTATTGTCACATTCTAGTGTAGCCCAAGGGCATCTGCTTGTTCCAGGAGCACAAAGAGCCTCAAACCAATCCTTCAGGTCATGGCAGTGAGGTCTATAACTGTTACTGGTTTTTGCCATACTCCATAATTTTTTCTGACCTCCACCATGCCCTCCTTTTGGTGGGATAAGTAATGCTGCCGCATTAAGTTTGGGATTTTGCCCTTTTATCAGTAGCTGCATTAGCTGAATCTGAAAATGTCAAATCCCACTGAATTTGGAGGAGATATTTAGTCTTTCAGTTAAGGATAATAAACCCATAATTATTGGGTTCATATTTTACCTCTGATAATTTCTTGCTCTGTGTGAGACATTAAAAATTGTTTTTCAGGTAAAGGGATAGTAACAGCAGGTAAGGTGCTTGAATTCAGCTGACCAGGGTTCAGTTCTCTGCATCTGATATGATCCACTTAAGCATTGCATGGAATGATCCCTGAGTGCAGGAGTGTAGGAGTGCAGGACCTTTTTTTTTTGAGCAATATTTTATTATACCACTGTGAGATATAGAATTACAAAGACATTCTTGTTTGGGTGTTGGTTATACAGTGTTCCAGAACCATCCCTCCACCAGTGCCCGTTTCTGGAGCATTAACACAGTCTCCCCTCACCGCCTTTTTTCCCCTTTGAGATGATGATGATGATGATGATGATGATGATGATGATGATGATGATGATGATGATGATGATGATGATTTTAATGAATTGGGGCAGGGGTTTGGGCCCACATCCATCCCAGTTCAGGGCTTACTCTTTGCTCTGCACTCAAGAATCACTCCTGTAGGGCCTTGGAACTGTGAATTGAGTACCTGTCAGCTGTGTTCGAGGCAAGTGCCCTGCTCACCATCTATATCTCTAGCTTTTTGTGAGAAAATGTTTAGTATTATGTTCTCTTTACATTTTAATAAACTTTTTTTCAACTGTGGATCATTTTAGTGGATATTTGACATCTAATCATTTATTAACTTGATGAAGTTGGAGGGACTCATATACATTGTCAGGAACGCTTGGGTCTCAAGGAGTTAATTTTTGAATTTAATTTGTTACCTGTGACATGAAAGTTAAAGGTGTTGGGACTTGGATAGGCTCATACCTGTCTTCAGAGTCCATGATGGACATGTGTATACAACGTTGGAGAAAGGTTGGCTGCTGATTTTCTTTTCGTATGTACTTCTTTGATTCGCACAGCTACTCCATTTTACTTCACTAATAGAATATTGAACTAATGACCGCTAGTAGAAAATACCAAATGATTGTATAAATATAGCCGTGTATACACACATGTGTGAGCATGCGCACACATACGAGCACACATACAATGTATATAAAATTCTTCACACTGTGTGTGTGCAAATGCTGTTTTATGATGCAAACTCAATTTTTCTTTTGCTCTTAAATGTTTGCAATCCCGACTACACGACCTTGTAGTGTCTTTAGCTCTCTCATATTCTCACATTCCAACTCTGACTGCCTCTTTCCAGCCAGTCATTCTGATTTGGTGTCTGAGGCAGTGCTGTCATTCCGACTACAATTCTACTTTAATTTTCTTGCAGTGGCCAATTGCTACTTATCTTGATTCGGGGAAAGAAAAGTTGAGTCATGTGGAGGAGATGCAGAAAGCAGATAGTTGGTTGTAAACTTTTAACCAGAACTTGTATTGCCTACAGTTTTCAGCAGTCCTTACCGTCAGAGTGAACTCACACAGGGATGGGTGAGCTATTGCTCATGGGTTAAAAACTATTTGCTGCCTATTTTTGTAAATATTTTTTTATTTGAATACAGCCATGGCTTAATAGGTTACTTTCTGGTTGCTTTCTTACTACACGGTTGTATATTTGCAACCAAATTGGTAAAGACTGCAAACCTCAAATATTCATGAGGTGACCTTTCGTGGACCCCTGACCTGAAGAAAGGTATTTTTCTAAGTGAAAGCACGTTTGATTAATTTTCCGGGAAAACTGGTTGTGGTATTCTTGTACAGTAGCCTTTATCAGAGGCATCAGAGTCTTTCTGCAGTTTTGTCCCCTCTCATTCATTTAGACTTTAGCTGTTGGAAAACATGTCACGTGTCAGATGTATAGCATCTATAGCACATTTACAGAATAAACAGAAGAAATGTAACATAAGAAGAAGTGTTAGCAGAACTTTTATGCTAGGAGATTTTGCTTGCATTATCACTAAATCTCATAACATTATACTGTAGTTATAGTGATCCTAATTTTAATGGGGAGGAAATTGAAGCTCAAAGCAGTAAATTGCTAGCATAGCTATGTGTGTACTTAGGCATTACTCCCTGCTGTATTTAGAAGCTATCTTTCTTCTACCACCTAAATGGGGTGCATGTACAAATTCCACATCCTTAAGTCTTATTAATTGAATTTAAGAGGTTTTAATTTTTAATATTGCCTCTCTGCAAAGATGAAAAAAGTAAAGCTGACTTATTATTCCACTCTAGTTAATTTAGTCGTATTACAGGAAAAAAATTAAGTCAATTGGAATTTACCATTTGGTTTGAATTGTAGACAGTTGTAATAGAAGGTCTTACAAGTTAAACAGTCTTGGATTATATATATTTAATACATATTGTTGGCTAGAGATGAAATTCTAGTTATGAACAATTAGATAATTTAGGGGGTGTGTTTGAAATGAACTCTTCTTCATTAAGGATCATTTGTATCGTTTGAGAAATGATGGGTTAGGGTTTTCACAAATGTTTGAGATTTCTATAAGTGAAGGAGCTAAGCACAGAAAATATTTTTACATATGATTTAAGGCAAATTATTTTCCCCCTGTTACTTAAATGGTTCTCTCCTATGGAAGTATTTTCCATAAGACTTTTCTTCAGTAGTTTCTCTGTGGTATTGACGAGAGCTGTGTGTTTTGACCAGTGATTCTTATATGCAAGTGCTCAAGAGAATTGTTTTTTTGCTTCTCCTTGTTACCCACAACAGCCTCCTTTCACTTTGAGTTTAATTAAATTTCAGAAAATTGTTGTTTATCCTTAGAGCAGTTGTATATTACGTAAATATTGATTGTCATGTATCAGTTTTTATTTTGTAATTTCCATACTCTCAGAAATAGTAAATTGAAAGAATAGAATATATTCAGATATCCCAGTAGATTTCATTGGCTCTGTGAATTATAATTGAAATAAAATCAAGATTTGGACTATATCTGGTTTTCTGAAAATAGACTATATTAACTCAGATTATAAACAGTATTACATGCAAGGTAATCAGTAACAAGTTCTTTATAAAAAATTCTTTTATTTTGTTTTTGTGTGTAATATATGTAATGTATTGGCTTTTAAAAGTCAATTTTAAAGATTCTACCATTACACGTATGTTAATATTTTTGATCAATAGGAGTAGAGGCACAAATCAAAGGTAGTTCAGTCCAGTATTGTACGTCCCATAAACTAGCAGGTATTTATATATCTTTGTGTCCTTAATGAAGGAAAAACACTTTAGTTTTTGTCTATAACTTTTGTGAATGAGTTAGTATATAGTGCTATAATTTGTAATTGGGACCCTTTTCATGTAATAGGGTCATAGACAAATTGTTAAGGATTTTGTTTTTTCTCATCGTTTTGTCTAGGATTCTTCGCTTTTTACAGCCTATGTATTCCATATGGAAAAAAAAGATAAAATGTAATTTTAGCTAAATGATGTTTGTTTCATTTAAGTAATAATGAGCCATTATTACAGTCAGAACATCAGGAGTTCATAGATTCCTTTCAAGGAGAATGTGGAGATCCTAGCAAAATACCCTTATTTTTTTATTTAGGGATTGTTTTTTGGAGGGTCATACCCAGCGATGCTTGTGTTACTCCTGACTGCACTCAGGAATAACTCCTGGTGATGCTTGGGGACCGTATGGACTGCTAGAGATGAAACTTGGGTTGACTGTGTGCAAGGCGAACACCGTACCACTGTGCTATTGCTCAGGCCCCGAAATATCTTTTGAAAGAACAAGACTTGGAAAGTATTAAGAGCTTTTTGAGGCTCTACTGACTCCTCTTGTCCCTCCCCTCCATCCCCCAGCTCAACTTTATTCTGAGCTAGCCCTACCTTGAATTTATTGGTGAAAATTTGACTTCAGAAATGTGTTGTATTTATTCTTTTATGTTTTTTCAATTTATTCTTTTTATGTCTTTCCAGAAAGACTGCTTCCATGGTTTCTCACTATGCTATTAACATTTCTTTAAATAACCAATAAACCCTCACGAATTTCTTTAAATGTTGGATGTTTACACAGTGTAGTTTTGGGTGTGGGAATCTTCTCCCCCTCTCCTTTTTTTTTTTTTTTTGGATATGTAGTATTTCTTACTGTGAGTCTTTTTGGTGAATAGCTTGAGGAATGGAAATAAATTTTGGCAAGTACAAATTAGTCTGATTTTTATTTTCAGGTGAACAGCTTGCAAAGCCTCATAAGACATAAGTGACTTGCCATAGCAGAAGTTGACTGTTCGAGTGATAGATTTGTCGCTTAGCTGATTGATTGACCTAGAGGAATTAGCAATCTGTGAAATGGCTCTTCAGAGGCAGTTTTTCTCCAAAGGTTAAAGAATTCGTGGTCCCTGTTTCTCTGATGTGATTTGCAGCTACTAATGGTAGTCTTGTCTCCTGTTCAAATACAGCAGCTAAATGTCGTTTCACTTGCGGTTTTTATAAAATCAGCGAAAGAACATTTCTGGATACTTTTAACATTGCCTTCTTTGGTTCTGCCATATAATTTAAAGTATTTTAAATTATGAACTGTGCTTATGAATTAGGACTGTTGAATATTTATTTATTCTTCTCTTCCCTTTTTTTTTCCAACCATACCCAATTGTGATGGGGACAGACTATTCACGGCTCCGTGTTTAGGGGGTGCATCACTATTTTGCATGGAGGACTGTTAGGTGCTGGGGATGAAATCTGTGCTCCTGGATGAAAAATGAACTGTGGCCATTTTGAGCTATCTCCCTGGCCCTGGTTAGTTTGCTTTATAGTAGATTGTAATATAAGGCGGTCATAAACTCAAAAACATGTTTATGAAGATCTGTGCAGTATAGAAGACTATGGTTTAGGCTGCTCAGTGAATCTTAAATGGTAAACAGGGCTTGTGAATAATGGGGTCGTCAAAGATATTGTATGCTCTTAGAGGGGTGAACAAATGGTCTCTCTCCATGCCTTCCCCCCTCATCCCCTCCCCTCTTACACAGAAGTTCCATGTGCCTTCTAGAGTTCCTTTTTTTTTCTTTTTCTTTTTGGTTTTTGGGTCACATCCTGTGATGATCAGGGATTACCTCTGGCTCTGGGCTCAGGAATCACTCTTACTGGGTCTTGAGGGACCAAATGGGATGCATGGGATGGAACCTGGGTTGGCAGCATGCAAGGCAAGCAGCTTCCTATCTCCTTGGTAAAGTTATCAGTTTCTTTTTTAAATTTATAAGACTCCTTCTTACTGTTTTCAGTATGACATAGACTGTGGCATGCTTCTGAACAAAAAACCCTTTGATGAATGGAAAAAATTTAGAATGAAATGTAAATAATGTATATCAAAGGTCTTTTATAATTATTTTTCCTTTGGTGTTGTTCCCCCACATGCTTTTTTTTTTATTTATTTATTTTTTTTTCATTTTGTGGTCACACCCAGCAATGCTCAGAGCTTACTCCTGGCTCCACACAGAGGAGTCACTCTTGGCGATGCTTGTGGGATCCATATAGGATGCGTTGATCGAATCCAGGTGGGCTGTGGCAAGGCAAATGCCCTACCCACTGTGTTATCGCCCCAATGCTTTTTTAATCCTCATGAAGCAGAGAATATATTTTGCTTCTCCAACATACGCTTCTTTCTCTTTTCTTTTTTGAGACAGCATTTTTTTACTTTCATTTCTTCTCAAATTTTAACTCCATTTCCATTCTGACTTAGCACAGCTTTACACATCTTCATAGGCCTGAATCTGTGAATTATTTTCTAACAAAATAAGATCTGGGAGCCAACTCATTTGTCAGGTTGCTTCTTGTGACTTTGGTCATATAGTTACAAGCTGTTACAATATTTTTTGTTTGTTTTGGGGCCACACCCAGTGGAGCTCAGGAGATATAACTGGCTCTGCACTCAGAAAACGCTCCTGGCAGGCTTCCAGGGGACCATATGGGATGCAGGATATCCAACCTGGACCAGTTGTGTACGAGGCGAGCACTTGAACCGCTCTACCGTATCTCTCCTACACTGCGATACACTTTTTTGTACCTAGTATTATTCCTGGAAGTTTAAATGTAAGGCAACTTTGCCAAAATATTTAAAATATCTTTTATCAAAGAGTAATTGTCTCTATATGTGGTAAATAGATAATTGAGATTATTGAAAGGTTTTTTTTTTTTTTTTTTTTCTGGTTGCTGGGGCCTCACCTATGAAATGGCCAGTGCATCACTGCTGAGCCACATTCCCAATCCAGGAATATGGTTCTTTTTTCCTTTTATCAATTTTTGGGTCACGCCCATCTATGCTCAGGTGTTTTTCTTGGCTCTGCACTCAGGAATTACTCCTGGCAGTACTTGCGGACCATATGGAAGGCTGGGATTGAACCCAGGTTGGCTGCATGCAATGCAAACAGCCTCCCTGCTGTGCTATCCCTTTGATCCCAGAAACATGGTTCTTACAGTAATTTCTAAAACTAAAAGAAAATTCTCTTTTAATTTTTTCCTTATTTCTCAATTCAAGCGAAGTGGTAACCGCTTTTCAAGACTCTTGACTAATATGGCAGTGATGTGCAACAAATAACAGGGTTGACCCACTTAGTTTGTACAGCTACTCCTCGTTATTGCTAATCAGAATTCTGGAGTGCAAAATTAACAATGTCTATGAAAGACAGCAATTAAGACTATTTGTCCTCCAAATGAGCCAATGCAGGTTCTACTGATAGCCTAAATTTATATATGAAGGGCACCCACAGTCATTTAAAGGGCAGTGGAGGCATGCAGTGCACGCAGTGCAAAGTGAGGCCATTTTAGGGCTGTAATCACATGCAGTGCAAACTACAAAGTCACTTTAGGGGTGTCATCACATACTGTATTTTTAGTAAGTTTTCCCTGGCTATATGAAGATGCATTTCCTAGCATCATCTTCTTTGATTAATTTTTAAGTTAAAACAGTTTTTCATAAGGTCATTTATTAAGATAGCATTTTATGCTTGTTAAAAACAGAAACTTAAATGCTCCTGATGCTCAGTTTCAGTCTTTATAAGGTTGGGTATTTGCCCTTTAAGAAAGAATGTTGTTTAGCCCCTTTGAATAGCTCAGTAACTCAAATGCCTGTCTCATAAGCCTGAAGATATTAAGCTCTTGAGTTCAATTTCTGACGTTGCCTCATGTACTCTGAGTGGGATCCTGGTAGTTTTACTCTTTGGTATTCTCCCCACTTGAAAAAAAGAAAGAAAGGAAAGGAGAAAGCAAACAAAGGAAAGTTGCATCATGTATTGTGTAATTTCTTTTTTTTCCCCTTTTCCCAAATTTTATTACACCATTTTAGACATACAATTGCAAGATGCTCATGTAGAGTTTTGGTTCTACAGTGTTCCAACACCCATCCCTCCACCCGAACCCATCTCCCATCACCAAAGTCCCCCCACCTCCCTCCCCCCCTCCCCCACCTCAACTACTTGGTGGGTTCTGTATGTCTTTTTCTCTCCTCTCTATCTCTCCCTCCCGCCTAACTATCCTACACATCGTAGAATGCAATACATTAAAGGACATAACTGTTTCCACTACTTTGATGGACGGCCCGCGCAACCTGGGCTCAAACTGGTTTTGCTCTGTTAATCTGGTCGTGAGGTAGTATCCCAGCGTCTGGACAGCGAAGGTAGTGGCTAGTGTGGTGGGCGAGTGTCATCCGAGTACTTCCAGGACACCCCAGAGGTGATGGGCCCACTCCCAAAACCCATCTGTCCTCCTGGGAGCCCCATGGTCAGCTGAGCTTTGGGAAAGTGGAGCTCCAGGTTCCCCAGGCGGCGTTTGAGACTGCATGCTATGGCTGGTCACCCCAGGGCAGCTCCTGGGTGGGGCCACCAGGCTAGACAAAATGGAGGGGGAAGGACCGACCCCCTGAATCCATCTGACAAATTCCCAGTGATTCCCGTTTCCCGGAGCCGCCTACCCAGGCTCAAACTGGTTTTGCTCTGTAATCTGCTCGTGAGGTAGTATCCCAGTGTCCGGACAGCGAAGGTGGTGGCTAGTGTGGTGGGCGAGTCTCATCCAGCTGCTTCCGGGACCCTTCAGAGGTGATGGGCCCTCGTGTAATTTCTTACTCTCCCCTTTGTGCTTGTTTGTCAAATATAACTTTTATTTATATTAAGTCAGACAAACTGTTGTAAGGCACACACTTAGTGTTGCTCAGGGGGTGGTGTTTGGGGTTTACTTCCCTTTCCAGTGTTGCTGGGGATCAATCCAGGGTTCCTGCATGCAAAGCATGCACTTCAGCCCTGCAAACCATCTCTGTGGCCCACACATTGGACAAACTTCTGATGGTTTGAGAAAATGAGTTCCATATTTACAAAGAAGAATTTATAGACCTAAAGTTTACCATCCCTTAGCCTGCTGTTTGGTCAGAGAATTCACGGAGTTTCTTCATAAAGATCCCCATGGAAACTAAACAAATAAGGTACTTGAAAGGAGACAGGTTATTGGTTTTTCTCATTAAGCCCACTGCTGGGTTTTTATTAGTTCTAATCCATTTTCTTTAAAGATTAGATATACAGGCCAGAACTTATTTTCATTATTTGAATAAAGTAAGTGGGTTTTGGGATATATGCCGGTACCTCTAGACAGAGAAGTAAAAGTAAAAGCTATCAATGTGCATGTGCTGTAAGATTACTACGAAAAATTAAGTTGGGAAATGATCGAGTAAAGCGGGAGAGCTCTCCTACTTAAAAAGAAAAGGTTACTAGATAAGTCAAAGTGTGTCAGTGATTGTAAGTTAATCTGGTAGGCTTTTACTTTTTTTTAATTTATTTTATTTTTTGACAAGTTGTGTGAGAGTGAAATAGTGTGGAGGGAATATATCACTGGCTGCACACTTTAAAGTTTATAAAATGATATCTGTTTCACTTGTTATTATGACTTTTTGGGAAAGTGCTCTTTTGAAGCAAATTTCATGATGACTTAAGTATTAACTTCACTCTTTTGAACTTGCATTGCAGGAAAATGTTCAAACTCTTCTATTGTTCTCCCCTTCTCTACTAAAATTATTACTGTTTAGATTTTAGGTCGTTTATTTTAGAAATACATAATTATATTTGTTTCTTATATCTTTATAAAATTCCAGAATTTTTTGCTTATGACACTCAAACAAATTGAAGTTATAGTTCATAAAATGTTGATAAGAATAGTAATTAATAATAACACAATTTTAATTTAAATTGTAGGAGCCTGGACCAGAGAAATGCTACTGGGATTGAGACAGTTGCCTTGCTTGTAGCCAACCCATGTTCAGCAATTCAATCCCCATCTATATATTGTCCCTGAATAGATTAGGAATAATTGCTGAGCAGAGGCACCAAGGTGTGGCTCCCAAACCAAATTAAACCAAACCAAGTCAAAACAAAAAAAATCATGAATACCAGGTTCATGTATTTCAATCTGTTATTTGTTGTCACAAAGCATTGTGCCCTTTTAACTATCTTTGTACTATAACAGCACTTTTTTTTCTCTCCTGCTTTTTAGGTGGCTGTACTTTCGATGATGGTCCAGGGGCCTGTGATTATCACCAGGATCTCTATGATGACTTTGAGTGGGTACATGTGAGTGCTCAAGAACCTCATTACCTGCCCCCTGAGATGCCTCAAGGTGAGAATTGTTCTGATTACCCATTGTGGAGGGGACTGGGGTCTGCTGTAGAATATGGAGCATCTTCTTATCTTCAATCAAGCATGATAGTTTAATTGTTAGAATAAATGGTTTTATGTGCTCCTTGGTCATATATAAGTCCGATTATATTATTTGTATTTTCTTTGTTAACGTTTTGTATTCCAGTAGTCGCCAGAAATACTATACTTTTATCATCTCTTTCTTTGGAAAAATAGAAGTATTGAGTATAAGTATTAATGTTTCCTCTCAATTTTATAAATATAAAACTCCAAAAAGGCAAAAAAGCAAGACGAAAGTTCTTTCTAATTAAAGATGTGAGACTAGGTCATAGATGTAGCTTAGTAGATGAGCCGAGTTCTTTTCGTTTTTTTTTTTCTGTCCTGGGTTTGATCTCTGCCACTGCTGGGTGTTTACCTTTGAATAGCAATAGCGGAATTGTGTGAAAGCTAGCTCCTTACCTGTTCAATTAAGCATGACTGTTTGATCCAGTCAGACTGAAGGGAAGGACTAGTGTGTGTTTCTGTGTTTCCTTACACCCCAGTGATGCTCAGGGACTTTGTATTTGGTCACATTCAACAAGGCTCTCCAGGGCCAGGAGGATGCTGGGGACTGAAATAGGGACCAGACATGATCTCATTGTTTTCATAAACGAGTCAGTTGTGTCAGAAGAGAAGTAGCTTGGAGATAGAAATTCATTCAGACGTTCTTTTTTGAATGAACTGAGCCCTGTTCATTGTTTCAGTAGATGTTTTTCTACCTTTTTATTTTGGTTTTTGTGAATGAATAATATTTAGTGAATTTGAGTTGTTGGCTCCTGTGATAAATACACAAGTCTAGCCTATTAAGATATACATTTCATTTATACAGTAATAGACAAATATGTGTGCCAGTTAGACCTTATATACTAATTTGAAATTAATCCCAAGATGCATATATATTTGATATCAGATGATAAACATATTTAGCAAAGATTAATACATTTTGAAAATTGAAAATTTAAGTAGGCATTTAAAAATCACTGTATCACTGTATCACTGTCTTCCCGTTCATCATCGATTTGCTCAAGCGGGCACCAGTAACATCTTCATATGTCCTGTCTCATGCAATCATTATAAAAGGAATAAATATCTTCCTATTTTGGAATACATAACAAATTTTATAATTATAGTTGTATCTATTTTTGTAAAATAATTGGATTATTTTATTATGATTATTGCGAAGAACTTTAGTTTTCTATGGTTTCAAAGAGACTTTCTTAAGCTGATTGTCAATTTCAGGCATTACGATTAGATATGAAAATGTCAATTTTAGTGTTTGGAAGGACATTTTGTCAGTGGCATCCCTAAATTTGCTAGCTAAAATCACATAAAGCCAATGAGTAAAGAGCACAGTAATAATATTGCACCACAAGTTGATAGGCTAAACAAAACCTGTAGGTCACATTTCCAAATTATGGGTTTTAAATGAATATAGTAAATGTATCCTTTTGAAGGATTTATTGATATATCCTGTGATGTGTTGTTTGAGAGTAGGGTGAATTAAATCAGCTTTCTATTCTAAATTGTCACTTTCCATGGGTGAGTAGGCAAATAGTTATTTCTGAAGCTGAACTGAGCCATAATTTCCTTGCCAGAGGAATAAATTGTTACTATGTGGCAGACATCCTTATGTTTGAACCCAGCTCTGAGCTGTCAGCCAGCTCAATTAGTTTGGGGGTATAGGTTTGTGATTTTTACTTTTAAAGGTACATAACCTTATATTCTTGGTATGTTTTAATTAAAAAAGCAATCCTGTAATATTTAACCTGTGCTCCCTCCTGCCCCACCCCCTGTGTTATATATCGGTTATATAGTTCTTAAAAATATGAAATTAAGAAAGTTTGGCTGGGGTGCACACAGTTTGACTATTTATCATCAGAGAATAACCAGAAAGAGCTTGATTTATGGAAATGCTACCATTGTTAATTACCATTGAAGATGAGTAATGAAGAGCTGAAGAGCTACTGTTCAGATGCCCTTGTTGCCTCACCTTTGATGAACGGTTTAATCGGTGGTTACAGTACAGGATGATATACAGAGAAAATGAGTATTTGAAATTCAGCCACATCTACCAATTAATAGGATATTAAGTAATTAATCATGCAGAGGAGGTAAAGAGGTCACAGCCACTTTAATTTTGCCGAATATAACTTGTTTAGTCTTTAGAGCAGGTGAAAATAAACACCCATTTGTATGTTCTTATTTTGTTTCCTTTCATAACTTTGTTTTCCATTCTTTTTGCCTTTTGCTTTAAAATTTTCACTGAGTAGTTTCTGTTTATAAATTCTCAAAAGCTAAACATTTAGATTTATCCAATTATAAAATCTGTCTTTCTCAATTACTTTTTTGTGCTTTTTTAAAAATAATAAATACAGATATTCAGTATTTTTACACACAGTTGGCATTTGTAAAGTCAGAAGGCATATTTGTATGTTCATGTGCTCATCAGAGAGCTCTTTAACTTTTTATTCTGTGCTGATTTTTTTAACTGACTTATGTTTATATTCACTTTATGGACTAGAAGTGTAAAAAGGGAGAAGAAAGATAAGTAAATAGATTAGGAAAGGAATAAAGATAGCTAGAAGAAAGAGACAAAGAAAATTGTTTCTTTCTATGTAAGATACAGTGCTCTCAAAATTGTTTAAAATGCTCCATCAATTTATCACCCCTTACACACTTTCGGCAGGGATCAATGATGTTGGCTGATAGGTTTACTAACTACACTAAAAATAGCATGTAAAAGTGCCATAATAATGTAATGACCAAAAAATATGAAGGCAGTAGTTTAAGGAAATATGAATTAAAAAGCACATCTAGAAATTACTACATGTTCAACTCAAGGATGAAACTCAACATTTTGTTGGTGAAAATATATGCAGGAAAGCTCTCACATATTGCTGATTGATGTATAAATCTGTACAAATACGTTGAATGACTTTATAACCTGGTAAGTCCATTCCTGGATATAAGGGATTACACTTATATATTAGAGATGTTTGCAAGAAGTTTGCTGCATCTTGATTCATAATGTTCCCAAACTAAGATCAATCCAAATGCTTGTCAAAAGCACAGTAAATAAATTCTAATATATTCTTATAATTGAATATTGCTTTCCTATGTAAACTATTGATAACTATACTATGGTTAAGTTCCCCCAACATAATCTTGAGAAAGTAAGTAGAAAGGGATTTTTAAAATAAAATTTATATATTTAAAACAAATAGCCAAAGCTATTTTATAATGTTAGAAGTCAGGTGTATTTATTACCTGAAGCAGGGGCAGTTGGGGTTGGACTGAATCCTACTTAGAAAAACAAGTGGGCTTCCTGATCTGGGATTATGCTTTTTCTTTTTCTCGAGGTTATTTGTATCGGCCACACATTGACCAAAAGTTAGCAATACAACTTTGAGTTCTGTTCTGTATATCTTATATGCTAATAAATATGTGAGGAATGAGCTGGGGCTAGAGGAGTAGAATAGTGGGTAAGCCACTTTCCTTGTACACGGCCAACCAAAGTTCCATCTCTGGCACCCTCTATGGTTCTTTGAGCACTGCCAGGAGTGATTCCTGAGTGAAGAACCAGGATTCAACCATGAGCTTTTGCTGGATATGACCCCCCAAACTAAAACAAAAGCAAAAAACTTGATACAAAAACAACAAAAAAAGAAATAGAGAAAAAGTGAAATAACCAGTGCTCACTGTGGTATGATGCAATTAAACTAATAATTAAAATCATTATACATTAAAATAATTATGTTTTAGGCTAAAATTAAAGATATTTAATGAAATGAAGCCACAATGTGTAAGGAGAAGGGGAGAGAGAGAGAGAGAAAAGAGAGAGAAAGAGAGAGAAAGAAAAAGAGAGAGGAGGAAGAAGAAAAGAAGAAGAGGAGGAAGAAGAGTAGTCTGCTCTAGAGACAGGCTGGGGAGTGGAGAGGAATCTGGGGACATTGGTGTTGGGAAGGGTGCACTGGGGCAGAGATGGGTGCTAGAACTCTGTATGACTGAAACCATTTTATGAACAGCTTTATAATTGTGTATCTCATGGTGGTATAATAAATTTAAAAAATATCTATTTAAAAGAAGATTTCAAATGTGTGAGATTAACTTGAAAATAAAAATGATTATATGAATATCATCTAATAATATTTAAAACTAAATTCAATTGGTATTGAAGCATAGACTTATTTTTATTCAATTAATATGATATCTATAATTTTTCCCCCAGCTGTACCTTCTAAACTCAAATATAGTCTCTTATTTGACTTTGCTGAGACTTTTACTCCTCTTTTTTCTGTTTAGCCAGCTGTTCGCCTCTTCCCAAAGTCTTACCATTTTTATTCTGTCTCATGCAAGTTCTACCTACTTTTGGAAGATTATCTTGACTAGCTTGGAGCTCGTTTGTCTTCCTTCCTCATATTCAAATATATTTCTTACTTTGTACATATTTCAGTCACAACAGTTTTATTGTCTTTGTTGTTGTTTTTTTGCTTTTTTGGGACACACCCGGCAATGCTCAGGGGTTATTCCTGTCTCTGCATTCAGGAATCATTCCTGGTGATGCTTTGGGGACCATATGGGATGCCCGAATCAAACCCGTGTTGACTGCGTGCAAGGCAAACACCCTAACCTCTGTGGTACTGCTCTGGCCCCTATTGTCATTTGAAACATGGCTTTCCCTCTACCAAATTATCTATCATGTTCTACAGAATGTAAACCATATTTGTCATTTTTAATTTCCCAAGATGCTGTTTCATTTTTTCAGACTGAAAACAGCTGAATTATGTAGTGGTTGAAAATATGTTGCTCCAAGGTTAAAAAAGTTTTTCATTGTTTTGTTAAAATGTTAATTGAGGACCAGCAAGGGCAGGAGGTAAAGTTCTGGCCTTGCATGTTACTGACCCTGGTTCTAATTCCCCATCGCATGTGTTTTCCCAGGCATTACAGGGATCACGTCTGAGCATAGAGCCGGAAATAGCTCTGAGTACCACCCCCATCTAAATATTAAGTGAATAAAAATTATTCTCTGTTCAGTAGTAATTATATTTAGTTTAGTTTTAAATATTATTAGTTTTCACATAATTATTTAGTTTTACTTTTTTAAGTTCATTTCACCTATTAAATTGACTTAATTTTTAATGCTGTTAGTAGCAAGAAAGGGTCGGTATTTCCCCTCTCTCATAAAAGAATGAGAAAAATTGTTATATAGAGCTAAATTTTTCTATTTGACTTATATATGTATCCATATCAGTGCCTGTCAAATATTCTTTTATCACCTGGTGAAACATATTCATTTGAACACATTCACTGAGGATTTGCCTAAATATGAGAGTATAAATTGTGATAGACATCTCAATGTTATTATATTTCATAGAAATTATAATTTTTTTTCTTTTTAAGAGGTTGTTATTTGTATGGTACCTTTGGACAGTATTTGAACTTGTGACTTCAGTCTAGTCCTTTTTACTAACTGTATTATAAATTACTAAACAGTTATATATATATATTTTTTGCCTTTTTTTTTTTTTTTGGGGGTCACACCGGCAATGCTCAGGGGTTTCTCCTGGCTCTGCACTCAGGAATTACTACTGGCGGTGCTTGGGGACCATATGTGATGCCGGGGATCGAACCCGGGCTGGCATGGGCCGGCCACGTGCAAGGCACATGCCCTACCTGCTGGGTTATCGCTCAGGCCTCTGTCTTTTAAATTTTATACACAAACTCTATATATCATAAAAAATTTAGTCTGAAAACCAACATCATAAATCTTTCCCTGTTTTAAATCTTAGTGATGTGTTTATCTAGAAAAGTCAGGTTTACCAGGAATCTTAATTCTCTGTCCTCTTGTCAAGTATTTAAAAGCTAAGAAACCAAATCATATTATACATAAACATAAAGAATGAGGAAGTGTGCTATTTTATTAATTTAGTTTTAGAATTGTGTATTTTCCTGCTTATTTTTGGTCAGACTCTGAGTTAGGTTTGAATTTCTGCCAGGTTGTTGAAATAAAGTATGCATTTGTCAAAGAATTATTTGGAGGGACTAAATTTGTGTTTGTGTATGCAATAGGAATTGTGTGCGGGTAGCATGATTTTGTGACCAACTTTCTTCTGATAGTGTAAAGTGGTGAAAAGGAAATAAATGATGGTTTGTATTTTATAAAACTAAAAAACTATTGGTGGAAGCTATAGGAGAGTTGTTATATTTCTCTTGCCTGTAGCCAACCTGGTTCAGTTCCCAGCATCACCTATGGTTCCCTAACCACCATAGGGGTGATCCTGATCACAGAACCAGGAGAAAGCTCTAACTTGGCTTCATGTATGTCCTAATGTATGCAACGTATTGCAATTGCGTTAAACTTTCAAGGAACTTTCTGTGTTGATTTATTATTTCTGATAGTCTATCTCTCTGAGAAACTTTATAACTCAAAAGAACAAATGGATTACCTTTCCTAACATTTTCATCACTATTGTAGACAGTTGATAAATATTCCTATAATGTTATAATGTCAAAATTCCGCACTTTTACTTGAAATAGCAATTATGTGACAGAAAATATTCCAGAACCAAAATATGCAAAGTTGTAGACTATATACGTACATTCACACATATACATATAGATGTGTGTATAAATATATATATATTTCATTAGCACATATATGTATATATATATTTATAGAGAGGAGAGAGTCATGCTAATGAAATAATGAATTTAAATCTTATGTTGAGAGGACAAAGAATATCATGCCAAAGTGTTTCTTTTCTTTTTTGTCACCTAGTTAGCATTGTCTGAAATGTGATCAAACATAAATATATATGCTTTGGATATATAGCTTGCTAAATAGAATTGAAATAAGGTAACAGAAGAGATAGGGATCAACTGTGAAAGTATGGGGAGTTGGAGGGAGCTGTCTTCCCTTATAGTCCCCACTCTGAAAACCCGAATTCTCAGTCTAGAAAGTGGTGTACCTGGACTTTTCAGCAGTTTGTGTCTCTGCAGAGGTTAGTTGTGAAGCATTGGAGTTTGACCTTTGTCCTGGTGGCAGCTGTGCGGGTGCTGCTGCTGTGTCCTTGTGGGTGGGAACTCAGTGCTCTCTCTTTTTCCCGAAGGCACTCAGACTTGTCAGGCACAAGACTGGTGTACCTGTAAATTTTAGAGGCTTGGCTTGCATTTCTTCTGAGATCTAGTCATGAATCTGAAGAGATGGCTGAGTTTATATGACATGGAAGGTGGTGGGTGTAGGATGTGAGTGACCGCCAGGGCTTCCGGAAATACGGGGGGGGGGAGGAGGTTCCCTGATCCCACTCCAAGGAGACCCCCGAGTTCTCAGTTACGGTACCTTGTATTACAAGATTACTCATAGTTGAGTATCAGGTATGCTGCATTCCAGCTCCAGTTCCATCAACAGTGTACCCAGGTTTTTCCCTTTTAAGACTGCATCCTTGACAGGAACATTTATAAATCTACTTGCTGTGGTTCATATCTCATGTTTTCAATTTTGTAGTCTCAGTTATGTACTACATCTCTACACCACCTAAGAATTTGTTCTTTATTATTTTTTAATAGTGGGGTGGTATTTCATTGTGTGTGTGTGTATATATATATATATATATGTATATATATATTTAATTTTTGCCTTTTTCCACTATATCATTGCCTACTACTTTTCTTCCCACCACCCCATCTCCATCATGGTGGTACTATTAAAAAATACTTAGATATAAAAGTGTTTGAGGGGGAGATCTTAAAGCAGATGATTTAATACAAGCTCTTGAGTTTCAGATACATATTTGTGAGATGAAGTAACTTGATACTTACTATTAGTTGAGACTAATTAGTAGCTTACTAAATTTTGCTGTGCTAGGTCTTGGTATATGTGTATCTCGCCTATGTGATATAATTAACATGTAGCATTTTAATATTATGTACATTATGTAATGATTGGTTATATATTTCACAAAATTTTGTCAGAATGAATCTATTTAGCATCAGTCCTCCAACACATTTATTTCTTGTGATGAGAGAACTTTTAAGATGCAATTGTTCAGTTTACAGTACAGTATAACCAACTGCATATAACCTTGCTAGGATCTGTTTATAACTAGAATATTGTACAGTTGACCACTATTATGTAAATTGAATTTTCACAGGAACTCTATACAATGATATTTTAGAATTATGTAGAGTATAACTGTTTATAACCAACCAGGGGATAGTTTATTAATGTTAAAATCTGTCTACTATTAAAATTATTCTTTTATAGTGCCATGTTACTTGTTTAATTGCAGCCTAGCTAACGTTTCCTTGACTTGATCTTGGATATTTAAATTAACTATATAATGAGATATGTATTAAATTTTATCCACAGTGATTTTCTGCTACCTCATCTAAAATAATATCTCCTTCAAAATTAAAACTTTTAATGACCGTCTCTTAAATTTTACATAAATGGACCCTGAGACTTAACTATTATGTGGAATTGCTACTAAGCTTCAGAATTTTATTGACACTAGTCTCCTTCCTTAAGGCTGTGCTTTTGTCCTTTGTTTGATTCACCTGTATGCTATATTTAGTCATTTGAGGAGTACTTGTTGCATGGTTAAGTAAACCTTCAGAAACACATATATATTTTCTGCTGCCTCATTAGAGGTTGTACGGTAGAAGAATACGTTTGGGACTAAATGAATCAGACTAAAGTTGAGGATTTGAAAATAATTTGAAGGACTTTGTTTGCAACAGTGTATTTTCGGACTAGAATTATGGGCCTATTTCTTTGTGCTGTTCTCCACCATGTTATCATGTGTCTGTTGGTGCTGTTCCCTCAGCACAGAGAATATAGTTTACCACCTTTGAGTTGCTTATTAAAAACAGTGGGGGTTGGAGGTAGAACAGGGTCAGAGAGTGAAAGGCTGTAATGGACTATTTGAAGGGTGAGCCACTTCATGAAGGCTGGTTTTTAATGCAAGTACTATTATACTTGTGAGCAAAAATGCAGCATGAAGAATGTCTAAATTACTGTGGACAGAAATGGCATGCTGAGACAGGAATATTTTCCTGATATGTCAGGTAAGTAATGTATCTAAGCTAGACATGCCAATATATCTCAGGGGAAAGAAACAGCATAACATATAAAAAAAAACAAAAAAAAATTGGTGTCAATGTAGAGAACTTCTAACCTCCTAAGTGAATTAGGGATAAGAATATAGAGATAAGAATATAGAGTAACTTCAAGGACTGTACAGTCACCTTTAACATGTACCTTAAAATCAATACAGTATCCAGAGGAACAAAATTACTTTTCCTTGAGGGGAGTGTGACAGAAAGTACTGTTATGACCTTATACTTTCCTCTTCAAAAAATAATCTTGCCTGTTGGTGGCTTAGATAGTCTCAATTTAAAAAAGCATTTTCTTTTAAATCAAAGAATGTCAGAAAAAAATATTCAGAAAACAAAGGAAAGTTTGCAAGATTAAATTAAGTATTATGTAGACATTTGCAATTTAAATTATCGCATGTATAATACTGCAAAACAGTGGAGTTGTGGTTATACATTTAAATATTGCATAAAAAGATACTTTTATAAGGAGCCAGAGCAGTAGTCCAGTGGATAGGGTATTTGCCTTATATGTGGCTGGACCTAGGTTCAATCCCTGGCATCCCATATGGTCCCCTGAGCACTGCAAGGAGTAATTCCTGAATGCAGAGCCAGGAGTAACCCTTGAACAACCCGTGCTGGCACAGATGCGGGGAGATAGGGGGCTCTCATCCACTATTGGTAGGAGTGCCGACTGGTCCAGCCCTTTTTGAAAACAATATGGACATTCCTCCAAAAACGAGATATTGAGTTCCTATTTGACCCAGCAGTACCACTCCTGAGAATATACCCTGGAGACCCAAAACAAAAGCATAAACACTATCTGCACTTCTGTATTCACTGCAGCTCTATTCACGATAGCCAGAATCTAGAAACAACCTAAATACTCGAGAACGGAAGAGTGGATAAAGAAATGCATCTACATGGAATACTATGCAGCTGTCATAAAAGACAAAGTCATGAAATTTACCTGCATATGGATGGACATGGAGATTATCATGCTGAGTGAAATTAGTCAGAAGGAAAAGGACAAGTATAGAATGAGTGCATTCATTAATGGGATATAAATATATACCAGAGTTCTACTAATTGTGGGAAATATAAATGCCAGACTAGAACTGAGTGTTGAATGTACACAAAAGGATTTCCATGATAATTCCTAAGTTTCTGTGTAAGGAGAGAGAGAGAGACAAACAGAGAAAGAAAGAGTGAATATGAGAGAGAGAGAGAGAGAGAGAGAGAGAGAGAGAGAGAGAGAGAGAGAGAGAGAGAGAAGAGAGGGAAAAAGTGCCTGCTATAGAGGCAGGCTGGGTGTGGGGAGGGAATTTGGGGACATTGGTGTGGCAATGGGGCACTGGTGGAGGGGTGGGTGTTGGAACAATGTATGCCTGAAACCCAATCATGAACCATGCATGCTGCTATTCTAATAATATTTTGTGGGGCTGGAGCGATAGTCCAGCGGGTAGGGCATTTGCCTTGCACACGGCTGACCCGGGTTCAATCCTCGGCATCCAATATGGTTCCCTGAGCACCGCCAGGAGTAATTCCTGAGTGCAGAGCTGGAGTAAACCCTGAGCATTGCAAGGTGTGACCCAAAAAAAAAAAAAAAAAAAAATTTTTTTTTTTGTAATTCTGTATTGCCTGTTGGTATAATAAAAAATTATAAGAATGCAAATTAACGAAATACTTAGGCATAGAGTTAGGAAACTTGTAGGAGTACACACCCTTCTTTTCCACTTGGCATGACAGCCCAGAGCCTCTGCATCTTGCTTGCAGGTCACGTTGTAGATAGGGGTGGAAGACAGTTTAGATTTGTGATCTTCCATGTGACAAGAGTATTCTACCATGAATTCAATGTTAGCTGGTCAAAGTATTTCCTTTCCTGTTCCCACGGATCCTCTCCACGGTACTGGACAATTTTACCAGGATTTTCCTGGAAGTGTTTGTGTCCTCCTTTAAATAAATTATCTCACGGTGGTATAATAAAATATTAAAAAAAAATAGCCCTAGGAGATCGGAGAGGAAAGCTGTTTGTCTCCTGGCAAGTAATCATGGCTCTCAGTAATTCTAAAGGTTAGTACCCAGAAGTACCGTAAACTAAAGAAAGGATCTTGTGGAAGTTTGTGAAATATATATCTGGCTGTAGAATTCATGGTATAGATACACGCCTTTACCCATGTATTAATCCTGAGGTACATTTAATCTCAGGTGCCGCAACCACTATCTCAACAAGTGCCAGCAGGAATGTTGAAGGCAGTCTCCGCTCAGGTGCACGCACCTGAAGTCATTGGTCCTGACTGAGACCCTTCCTTCGGCTGGGCTGGTCCTGACTGAGACCCCTCCTTGTGGGCTGGTCCTGACTGAGACCCCTCCCTTGTGGGCTGGTCCTGACTGAGACCCCTCCTTGTGTGCAGGGCTGGGGGCTAAATGTGTGGAAAAAAAAGGAGGCTCACGCTCCCTCTCTTGTTCTGTGCCTGCTCGTCTCCCTACCCGACTGCAGTCTGGGCCTGCTATCCGGCCTGAGCACATGGTTTGGGAGTCCACTGGCCATCTTGGCTTAGGATCCTGATCCAAGTACATGGACTGGATCTGGCTAGGAATTGGAAGTTTGGCGTTTCCTGATCCTGGATTGTATTGCCAGAATTTGTTTGAGTAAAGCTTTTTGGAACTTTGCTGGATTTGTGAGTCTTTATCCATAGGTTCTTTGGGGTAGAAGAGGGTTTGCTCCTGCTCCCTAATATTGTTGGGGAATGCAGTGCTCTACCCAGCACAGTGTTTCTGGATAGAAACTTATGTGAACTTACTTGGTGACCGTTTACATAAATGAAATGAAGTAACACAGTTCAACGAAATTTATCAGGTTGTCATGCATTTCTGAAGGCGCCTCGCTGCACATTTATTAAAAGTGCAGAGTTAAATATAAAAGTGAGGTATACAATTTTACAATGAAAAAATTATGATTATTTTCTTGTTTTGAGGCAACTGATTTATTTAATTTTTTTTTTTTTTTTTTTTTTCTTTTTTGGGTCACACCCAGCAATGCTCAGGGGTTTCTCCTGGCTCTGCACTCAGGAATTATTCCTGGCGCTGCGGGGACCATATGGGATGCTGGAGGATCGACCCGGGCCGGCATAGGCCAGCCGCGTGCAAGGCAAACGCCCTACCCGCTGGGCTATCGCCCAGCCCCGGCAACTGATTTATAATAATATTAATACTTATGCTGCAGACATACATTATTCTATACCATACCTACCGCCATGCTCTCCGTGTCTGTTCATACGTTTGCTTCTGTCCCTCTTCTCACCTGCCAGCCTTCTCACCCCCACACTGCATGGTAAATTCAGGGTAACTTAAGGTCTCTTGACATATTTTCATGGTTGTTTTCATTGACCGATGTCCTTTTGCTCTACTGCTTTATACTCCACTAATAACTGATATAATCCAGGCCTTGTCTTTCTCATTCGGATTTATTTCAGTTGATTTGACATCCTGTAGTTCCATCCAACTTTAGCAGATGATAAGTTTAAGGTTTTTTTTTTTTTTTTTTTTTTTCTTTTGGGTCACTCCCTGCAATGCTCAGGGGTTTCTCCTGGTTCTGCACTCAGGATTACTCCTGGTGGTGCTCGGGGGACCATATGGGATGCCGAGTTTAGAACCCGGGCCGGCATGGGCCAGCTGCGTGCAGGGCAAATGCCCCAGCTGCTGGACTATCACTCTGGCCCCAAGTTTAATGTTTTTGAACAACTGAATTCCACTATGTAAACTTAGCATAATTTCTTTATCCACACATTTATTGTCAAGTACTTAGGATGTTTCTAGATCTTGGCTCTTGTAAATAGTGCTGACAGTGAATTTGGTTGAAAATTATTTTCTGAAAGTCTGATTTTTGTGTTTGCCAGGTTAAGCATTATGCATATTCAAACATGCCTTTCTGACCATTTCTTTTTTTATATCGGCAATTATAAAGATTCTTATTTCTTTATGTACTTCTCATTAAAGTATTTTGAATTATTTATTAACCTTGTTCTTTAGCTGAAGAGTTGAGTTTCAGAGATCTTAAGTAAATTGGTGAGAGATATTGACTTAGTAAGTCAAAGTTAGGAATGCAGGAGAAATAGGTTAACATAGTCTTAAGAAGAATACAAAAAAATGTTTTAGGACTGACAAAGATATGTGGCAAAAGTTGAATCATTTGCCATCTCTTCATTTCTTCAGATTTTTAGCAGTGGGAACCCCAACTCAAAATTATTATTATTGTATTATTATTGAGTTTGGGGACCAAACTCAACTGTGCTCAGGACATTCTTCTGGTGGTGCTAGGGCACAGCAGTGGTTGCTGAGAATGGAACTTCAGGTGGCTTCATGTAAGGCAAAAGTCTTAATCCTGTCTGCCTGGTTCTCCATTCAGGTAGGCTCCCTTTACCACAGACGTGTTCCTCTTATAGATAAAATTCATTCTGTAGCTCTTCTAGGGGCAACAGATGACGTGAAATAGGGTCTCTTCATGTTGACTTTAGTTTTTATGAACTTAAAGAGCTTTTCTGTGTTTCTCGTCTAATGGGGCAATATGATGTCTTTACAGGCAGAGTAAGACATGCTTGTTGCTGGGCCCTCCAACCCACTTTGCTTTTGAGCTTGAGTCTGGTTACACATTTCTGTGAGTCACGTGGGCAATTAGATTTTCTGGACTAAAAATAAGGTGAGCATACAGAACTAATTAATGCAGGTATGGTCAAGTGGAGAAGGCAGAAGAATTGAGACGGTGTGGTTTATAAGAATAGCAGGAAACAGGGAAATTGCTCGGAGAGCTGGAGCACATTCTTTGCCCGCAGGGTTTGGTACTTGGCACCACATATTCCTCAAGCACCATTGGAGGTAACAACCCCAAATGCAAACTAACCAAAAAAACCAAAAAGAGTAAAGCATTTATTATTAGAATTACATGCATGGTTCCATATTTTTCTTTTTTTTTTTTTTTATAATTTCATGTTGTTTTATTTATTTATTTTTTGCTTTTTGGGTCACACCCTGCGATGCTCAGGGGTCTCTCCTGGCTCTGCACCTCAGGAATTACTCCTGGTGGCGCTCGGGGGACCATATGGGATGCCGGGGATCGAACCCAGGCCCGCATGAGCCGGCCACGTGCAAGGCAAACGCCCTACCCGCTGGGCTATCGCTCCGCCCCCATATTTTTCTTTTGTATTAAGTAAAGATACAATTTCTGTTTTTCCCTGAAAAGTAAATTTTGGGCTGTCAAGTAATAAATTATATGACAGATTTGTAGGAGAAAAAGAATGAATTCAGGTACATATTGATGAAGAATCTTGGTAGGTGTGAACTCTAAGGCTATTATGCTAAAATGAGTCTGTCCATTGCTAAGGAATGGGCTTGGGGCTTGGGATGTCAAGGAAAGAGCAATTTACAGGAAACACCTGTTAGGAGAGGGCAACTCATAACATACAAAATGTTCTGTCATTTTGTTCGCCCTGTGATGTAGACAGATACTGTCTATTGAAAAGCTATTTCCGGTTAAAAAAAAGAAAACCTCCTTAATTCTGGGTAGTACTTCTAATTTTTATTCTTTTTAGTTGAGAGAGTTTCTGGTACTTGATCTTTCACCTGATTTCAAAGCATCTATTGATCTGCATGCAGAGGTCTGTAACAAGAGATGGAAAATCTTGAGTATCGAATTTATTTTCTATTTTGGAGTCTTAACTGTTGAGAATGGTTTGTTTTTGATAAAGAATATATAATGTTTCAGAGCTTAAAAAACCCAAGAATCCTAAATCCCAAAAAACATTCAAATATACATCTTTGGACTTTTCTTTCCATCTTATTTATAAATATGTAGAGTGAGCTACATCTCAGTGTATATCTTTATATATGGCTGAGTGTATTGTGTTAAATATATAATTCATTTGTAAGACAATAAATTGAATGGAATGAATGCTCAGAAGATTGTAAGAACAAGACCATTAAAGTCACTCAACAAAATATTCAGAGAATTTCCAAATTTATATGAAATAAATTATCAGAAATAAAATTGAAGTCTTTAACCATATATTTCCAATATAATGAATCATTTATTTTTCTAGACAAATATTATTTGCATTACTATAAGTATTGCCACAATTTTTTTGTAAATTATAAATAGATTTATTATATATATTATGGAATAATTAATTGCTTTTCAGACAGAGATACATACTCTTAGAGAATGTCCTGATCCTGGGGTCAGTGAATTAACATGGAGTTGGCTTTGCATGCAGTGATTTAAACCTGACTCTCATGTGGTGCCTAGCACCACCTGAGGTGACTCTTCAAAACAGAACCAAGATACTTTGAGCTTCTCTGTGTTACCCTCCAATTCCTGCCTTCCCTCAGGAAGGATATTTTTTTTTTCTATCTTTGAGTAAAATACATGAAGCTTTTTTTTTTTTTTTTTGCTTTTTGGGTCACACCCGGCAATGCTCAGGGGTTACTCCTGGCTCTGCACTCAGGAATTACTCCTGGCGGTGCTCGGGGACCATATGGGACGCCGGGGATCGAACCCGGGCCGGCACAGGCCGGCCGCGTGCAAGGCAAGCGCCCTACCCGCTGGGCTATCACTCCGCCCCAGAAGCTATTTTTTTTCTTCACTCACATTTGAATTTATTTTCTATATTTTCCCCCTCAGGATCATAAATCTTCTTCTGAGATAATTTTTTGTCTCACTGCCCCCTCCTCCAAACTCTCTACCTATCTACCTCCGTCTGCTTGGTTCTCCCAGGGGCCTTGGTTCTTTTTATCAATGACCACGAGAATGCCTCCATTTTCTTTTGTCAGCTCATTAATTTTGTGTCTTTACATTTCAGTTTGATATTTCATTCAGTATTTGTCTTTTCTTTCTATTCTGATTTTTGTAAATATTTCACCTCTTTCTACATTGTATTAAATGACAAACTATATTTTTCTTACTATTTTCTCAGTGTATTCAGGCTTTTCCATATTTTAGCTATTGTTTGTAATGTTATAATGAACTTTGGGATGGATATAATATTTGAGTTAATATTTCATGTTTACCAAGTATTTGACTTTATTCATTTCATCTCAAACTCACACTCCAATTTTCACTAAGAAGAAGACCCACCCAATTACTAGAGAGTTTATTGGTTTATTGTAGCTATTGATTCCACATAGGAAATAGTTCTGTTCCCCCCCCACCCCCCACCATATCATATATGCTTTAGCTAAAATCTAACTCTGCATAAAATTCCAACAGTTTGAGTGCACAGATGAATTTTCAAATTAGATACTGACATAAAGTACAGATTCTTCTTGTACTTTTCCTGTGTGAGCTATTTTGTAGTTGAAAGCAAAGAAACTAAGTACATGTGTACTCTCTTGAATTTCTAAGGGGATCAGTGGGAGCATATCATATTTAAAATTGAATTAAAGAAGAGTTCAATAGCAATCAAGATGAAAACCTTCTATATATACCTATCAGAAGTAGAATACGGTGCTAGTAATATTTCAAATAAGTAATACTAATTCAGTTCTCCAACACAACTGATTGCATAATATACAACCTATTTGTGATATTTCCATTTTGGGGAATGCAGTCTAATTTTGGAATACATGTGCACTGGAAATGCCAGGTTAGTATTTTGACATTTAGACTGATTAGGGTGTAGTTCTTGAAGATAGCCCAGTTGTATGCTATATAGAGCTGTCCAGTCTTTCCTCAAGTCATTAGCTCAGGATCAAATTTCTTAAGATGATAGTATGGGTGGAATGCAGAAATACATGTTGATAAGCTCAGCTGTATTCTGATTAATTTATTTCAGTAACCTATATGAGAATGGTGAAGACAGTCTACGCCAGGGTACAGGTCTTAGCTGTTTAAGAATGTGTCTGATAATTAACCGGAGAAAGATTATGGACAGTTCAGGGTATTAGAAGACTTCAGATTATCTCTCTGTCTCTGTCTCTCTGTCTCTGTCTCTCTCTCTCTCTCTCACACACACACACACACACACACAAAGACACACACATTTTTTGAAACTAAATGTATGTATTCCAAACATGCTATATTTGGAAAAAAATATATATATATGTATATATATATGTTTAGTAATATTTATCTGCTTAAAATTATATACAAAGTTTGACCTTATGTTTTTCTTATATAACCCTTAGAATGATCAACTAATTAAAAACATGGAATATGCCATAAAATTTGATTACGCCATAAAACTTGATTGTAAAGAATGCTGGGTTCTCCGACAAAATCAGGGAGCAGGGACGGGGAGATCTCGGTGGAATCGCCTCTTGTTAGAGAATGCTGGTTCTCTGACAAAATCCAGGACTAGGGAACAGGAATTCCCTTCTGCCCCAGCAGATTGTCGGCCTGTGGACAGGGAAAGACTCACGGATCTAGGAGCGTTTCAGGAGGCTTTTACTCACGGTTCTCGCATACAATTCAATAATAGGAAAACCCAAACTTCAGGTTCCTAGCTGTGCCCTGGCCATGTGTAGGTTTAGAATCCTAGGTCAAGATGGCCGTTACCAGGTGCCTAGGCCCAACAGGGAAGAGAATGGAGGCGGAGAGCAGAGGCAGAGAGTGGGCAGGCAGGGAGGAGAACAAGCGGGCTACCGCTTTCATATCCCTTCCAGCCCTGACTGGCCCACCCAATGGATAGCAGTTAAGGTCAATCCTTCAGTTTGCTTCTCCCAGGACCTCACCTAGGCCCATTGAAATGTTAATATTGCCCCAGTCAAGGTCTGTCCTTATTGTTTCCCTGCCAGCTTTATGCAGAGTGGTGGAAGGGCATGTATCTGTACCATGGATATTGTGCAGCCAGGTATATATTTCTCCAGGCCTTCACAAGAACCTTGTCTTTACTTCATAGTTGTTTTGGATATAACCTTTAGACTTGTTAGAGAGCTACACTTGCTTGTTGGAGACAAACAACATTTCTCTCTGATCTAATTATAACTATGTTATACTTTGAGTCCAACTTAGCTAGATAAAAAAATACTGGTAAGATCTGTGTAGTCCTAGTATGATTAGCGGTAGCATGAGGAGAAAACATTTATACCAGGTAGCATAGAATACATGGTAAGATATAATGCTACATATTCAAACTATTTTCTGCCCCTATCTACAAAGTGGCCTGCAGAAGGCAACTCAGGCAAGATGCAGAGACTCTGGGCAACAGTGTACTGCAACAATTAAGGATTAAATTATTGTGACTATTCAAAGCCCTGTAAGAAATTCTAGTAGAGAATAAAAGAATTCTTTTAAAAAGGATGCTATTTTAATGGTGCTAGGAATTGAACTGTATGCATGATTGCTGAGCTGTATCACTGTCTTGCAATTAATCTCTCCTCTCTCCCTCCTCTCTCCTCTCCTCTCTCTCTCCTCTCTCTCCTCTCCTCTCCTCTCCTCTCCTCTCC
>JAJIBD010012289.1:0-33684 GCA_021461705.1 Cryptotis parvus
AAAAAAAACTTTTTAATTTCAGCTGCTCATTTTTTCCTCTTATTGGGTCACAGTCAGCAATGCTCAAGAGTCACTTAGGGGGACCCTGCAGGGCTGGGGACTGAAACGAGGGGCTCCCAAACACAAAGCCTGTGCCTGTGCCTTTTAAATTCTCTCCCTAGTCAGCACTTTTGCTTCTTACTCTGTCTGCCAATTCTACAACACTTTTTCTCCTGCTTTACTGTGACTTGTGGTTGCTAGAAATTTTCCTATTCAGGATATAGATATCCCAAACTAGATGAAGAGTTTTTTTTTTTTTTTTTTAGGGACAGGGCCTTTTCTGTCTTATTCATCAATACACTGCTATAAAAATAAGGGTTTTTTTTAATAAATATTTGCTGTCTGAATAATCACCTGCTTCTTTTGCTGTGTGCCTCTTGTTAGATACTGCAATACTCAGAGCCTCCCAGAGAAGTGACTTCTGTCTCAGGGCACACAGAGCCAAGCAGGGCGGCTGTCTGGTGGGGACCAAGCAGTTGGGTATCTGAGTGGTGCGGTGTCTGGGGAGATGGTACGAGTGCTGGATTTAGAGATGTCCCCCAAGTCTCTTCATCTCTCTCTTCTTTGCGGTGGCACCCCAGCAGTGACTCAGGTCTTACTCTGGGCTCTGTATTTAGGGATCTCTCCTTATGGGACTTGGGGACCATATAGGGGCCAGGGATCAAACCTGAGTTGGCAGCGTGCAAGGCAAATGCTTTGCCCACAGTATATCTTTAGCCCTCATGTCTCTTCTGAGGAAGTCAATTTGCAACGTGATCACAGCTGCCTGTTCCTCTTTACTTCTCAAATTCCTGCTGAGGGCTCTCGCTCCTGCGGCTCCTTTGCCTGACTTGTTCTCCTGACCAGATACCCTAGCAAATTTTCAGACTATCTCCAGAAACGTCTTTACTGAGCCTACACGTTGATGCGATTCTTACTCCTGGTCCCTAAGGCCTCCCCCTTTACAGCAGTGGTCTTTGATTATAATCGCTGTTTGTTGGTTCAGTGTGTAACTCTCTCTCCCAATGTCTTCCTCCAAGGCCTCTTCTACCAGACTGTGATATAAGGATTGAACCATTGTACCGATTCCTATGGGATCCCGAGGAAATGCTCAGGAAGCACTTAAGGGCGAGATCGATGAATGAAGGTCCAAATGATGGCAAGCACCCTCTCCACTATGGACCAGGTCAGCCTCTGGTTTATCCACAGGGTCACACATGTAGACACTCTGACTCAAGGGCCATGCAGATGGCGGCACCGTCAACCCAGACCCATGTGATGATTCAAACTACTAAGTCACTGTTGCTTTATCTTGGCCTGGGAACCACGAGTCTTTCTCTTTATTAACTACTGCTAAAGAACGTCGGGGAGGCCAGAGAGCTAGAAGTGTGTCGAATGTGAGCAAAGCAAGCAGGAGACCTAAGCTTGATCCCTGGCACAGCACAGGCCTCTGACGTCCCTGGTAGTAATCCCTGACCTTGAAACTGGGAATGTCCCTGGATACTGCAGGGTGTGGGCCCCCAACTCAAAACTTAAGTGAAAAAATAAAGAGAGGGTGGGGAGGGGAGGCGCAGATGCTGGGTGTGTGGTGTGTGCCCGAGGGCTGCCGGGACCTTGGGGCAGCAGAGTCTCACATTTCAATCTCAGGGGTGATATGCAGCAAGTGGTGCATGCCCTCTGCTGCCTTCTCAGCCACGTCAGGGGCGGGTCCCCACAGAGCAGTGCCATCAGGGCCACTAGGTGTCCAAGTCTGTGAAAGCGCAGAGGAAGCTGGTGAGAGAGAAACAGAAACACACCATGAGAATGGATTGATATTTGCTTGTTTGTTTTTGGGCCACGCCCAGTGGTGCACCTGGCTCTGTATTCAGGGATCATGGCTGGCTGTGCTCAGGGACCAGATGAGATGACAGGATTGAACCTGGGCCTCCCATGTGCAAAGCAAGTGCCTTACCCATTGTCCTAGCACCCTGACCCTAGAATATACTTGGTTCCATAGCATAATGCCATTTCCACCACCTGCCGAAAAGTGTGAGGGTTGTATTCAGGTACTGGGTCTCTTTAGACTTTCCATGCAGAGACACAGAACATCTAGCAGGCGATGTGAAACCGGACAGAAAAGAGAAGCATGGTAGTCGCTCTGAGAAGAATCGAGTTTGGGGGCTGGAGTGATAGCCCAGCGGGAAGGGTGTTTGCCCTGCACGCGGCTGGCCTGTGCCAGCCTGGGTTCGATCCCGGCATCCCATATGGTCCCCCGAGCACCCCAGGAATGATTCCTGAGTGCAGAGCCAGGAGAAACCCCTGAGCATTGCCGGGTGTGACCCAAAAAAAGCAACCAAAAAAAAAAAAGACTCGAGTTTGTAGGAATTTATACTAGCATTATTTGCCAGGTAAAGAAAGTTGGATACAAAGGTGAGGTATGCCAACAGCACTATTAAATTTTTTAAATTGTTGGGGCTGGAGCCATAGTACAGAGGGTAGGGTGTCTGCCTTGCACAAGACCAACTCAGGTTCAATCCCTAGCATCCCATATGGTACCCCGAGTGTTACCAGGAGTGATCCCTAAGCACAGAGCCAGGAGTAACCTCTGAGCATTGTTGGGTATGGTCCCAAAGCAAACAAACAAAATTTAAATTATTGATATCCTTCCTATGGAAAAAAGTAAGAGTGCTAGCAAACAAATAACACATACATACATACATACACACAAAAGTCTGTTGGCAAAATATTTATTTATTTATTTTTGCTTTTTTGGGTCATGACCGGCAAAGGTAGTTAATGATGACAGAATTATAGGGGAGTAAGTGGTGACCAGAGGTATCTTTTCATTGACAAGAAGGGAGAAAAAAAAGTTGCATAGTTGTAGCAACTGAAGTCACTTCAATGAAAAGATGGAAAGTTTAAATGTATTTTCGATTTATTTATTTGTTTGTTTGTTTGTTTGTTTTATTTGTTCTGCCCATAGCCAGCAATGCTCAGGGATTACTCCTGCTCTAAACTCTGGGATCATTCCTGGTGATGCTCAAGGGATGGGCGCACGCAAAGGCAAGCTCCTGACCTGCTACTATCCTTCCAGCTCCGGTCTGGGCATATTTTCAAAGCAAAAAATAAGAATATTATCAGAAACTAATACTCTCAGGCCTGTCTGCTAAAACATCTGTATCAAGAACAAATTCTTGGACCAAGGAGAACATGATTTGCATGAGGAAGCCCCAGGTTCTATCCCTAGCACCCTCTGGTCCCCTGAGTACAAGGCGAGGAATGAACCAGATAGCACCTAAGCACTACTGGACTGGGCCCCCAAAAGTTCTAAATAAAACAAATTATTTAAGCAATATTCTGAAATGGAGACCTAGTGTTCCTGCTCCCTCCACTTCTCCATTCCCTGTGCCTTTACCAGGCAGACTGAAGAACAGGGGTCTTCCGCGAGGAGAACGGAAGAGTCAGAGGTTGGAAGGAGAAGGGAAAGAGATGTGCTGCTGAAAAGATGGGCAATGCAGGAAGAAAAATCAATTTTGAAGAATTTGTGCTGGAAATTCTAGGAGCGAATTCAGGACAACTGAGAAATGAGAAAGTGAAATGAGAGGATTGAGAACGGAGTGGAGCTCAACAGGAGAGCATTTGCTTCACATATCTGACCCTGGAAACCCACACCCTCCAAAACACAAAACACCCAGATAAAGAAGAGGTACCAAAGAACCATTTATGTTGAAATGTTGGGAGACATTCAAGTGACTTACTTAGATTTGCCTGCTGTCCTTCGTTACTTTGGAGATCAAGCCTTGAGATAGTTCCAGATCACAATTATTCATTCATTCAAGAGCATTTCCTGTTTGTTATGTTCCAGCTCTTGTGCTGAGCAGTGAGGATGCAAGATTAATAAACACAGGACCTGGCCTCGAGCTGCTCAGATTTTATGAGCATGGCCTATCAGTGAGCAATGGTCAGTCACAGTTTACAGAAACGGGAAAAGGAAAGAGCAGTAATAAGATGGTACTGGAAAGGGCGGGGAGATAGCACAGCAGGTAGGGCACTTGCCATGTATACAGAGAACCGGCTTTGATTCTTGACACCCCATAGGGTCCCCTGAGCCCCATTAGGGGTGATCCATGAGTTCAGAGACAGGAGTAATCCCTGAGCACTGCTGGCAATGACACATAAAAACAAAATAAATAAAATAAAATAGCACTGGAGATACGGGACAGTGGATAGGGCACTTGCTTTGCATGCAGAGGACCCAGATTTGATCCCCAGCATCCCATATGCTCACTTGAACCTTCCAGGAGTGATCCCTGAGTGCAGAGCCAGGATTAACCCTAAGCACCACTGGGGGTGACCCCAAAATCAAAAGGAATAAAAAGAACATGGCACTGGATCTTTTTTCCCGTCATGGCAGGGTTACTGACCTTCAAGCTGAGATGTCTGGATAAACACCTCAGAACTTCAGTAATGCTGGTCGTGGCCAGCAGACGCTCGGGGTGTTTGCTTGTCTGTAGCCAGGGCGACAAGCACTGTGGAAAAGAAAGGGCAGTTGACTGATTTATCAGGAAGATCTGGGATGACACCTCTACTTTATTTGGAAGAAAAGCGAGGAGAGGTCTGCATGCTGTTACTCTGTCTGAGAATACTTTCCTGCAGGATTTATCAGTTTGGGGTGGAAATGGATGGATGGAAATTCAAACAACGGCCCAACACTCCAGGAGGTTCAGTGAACTGGCTTCTGTAGGGGCTGTTTTTCTAGACTTATTTCTCCTTTTTATTATCACTGGTTAATAATAATACTGGATCCCACGGCATGTCAAAAGATCACGTGACCACCCACCTACAAGATGGTCAGACTTCTTCATCAAGACCATGAATGAACGGTTTAAGGCTCATTGTATTCCTGAAGCAACCAGATGCCATTGGGCTACACTGGCACGTGATAGGGTCAAATGGAAATGTTACTGGCGCTCACTCGAGGAAATCGATGAACAATGGGATGTCTAGTGATCTAGTGATTTATTTCTCCTTTATCATACTATTCTCTCTCCTATTCATTGGTGGATGCATTAAGCCTTCTGAAATCTGCATTGGAAAGGAAGATAGTGACAGTCTATGGAAGAACTCTGAGGGTGGGGAGATAGCACTGACCTGCAAATGATCAGGAGGGGATTCATGAAAAGATCTGAGGATGCGCTTTATAAGAAAGGTATTTCAGGTAGGAGAAAAGGCTTGAAGTAAGTTGCCAAGCCAGGGACACCCCAGTGGAAAAGCACATGCCCTGCACGCGACACTGGGCTCGATCTTCAGCACCACAAAACAATACTCCCATTCCCCCGCCATCTCCCGCTTGTCGCCCCTGGCTACAGACAAGCAAACACCCCTGCCTCTGCGGAGACAGGACCGTGCAAGGCACAAATGGATAAAGGAAAGGAAACTGATGTGTCTGGGGTGGGTGGAAATAGAAGAGAAATGATATGGAGGAATAGAAACACTATGAAGGGTGATGATAGGACAAACGTCCATCTGTACTTAGTGCAAAGGGTTAAGAACAGGGTTTTTTTTTTTGGGTCACACCTGGCAATGCTCAGGGGTTACTCCTGGCTCTTTGCTCAGGAATTACTCCTGGCAGTGCTCAGGGGACCATATGGGATGCCGGAGATCGAACCTGGGTCGCCGCGTGCAAAGCAAATGCCCTACCCGTTGTTCTATTGCTCTGGCCCCAAGAACAGTTTAAAGGGTTCACTCGCTCTGGGATATCTGCATATTAAAATAGGGTACAAGATGGACTTTTTATTTTCTTTCCAATTTTGGACCAGACCCAACAAAGGAGCGACTCCTGACTTGATGCCCCAGAAACTCTGTAGTGCTGGTCTCAAACACAGCATGCCGGCCATGAACTCCATCCCACTGAACTCTCTCCGGCCCATGGGCTGGGGATGTTTGGAGGGTAGTGAATGCACTGCTAAAGATGGAAGGGCACAGAGGGGAATGAGTCGGCAGGGGATCCTAAAGACTTCTTAGACCACCTCCCTAGTCAGTGAGGTATTTGCTAATGAGGCTGCCCAGGTTTGTAGGTCACTAAATGAAACACGGAGGCAGTACACAAAAATCATTTAAAGGCTAATGATAGCAACCACTAAAACCACTTACTCAGTGCTAACAGTAATTAAATTCACTTTATGTACTGACTTTTTACAATCCCCATGTAAGGGTGAAGATATGGGACTCTGAGAGAGTATATTCTTTGCTGAATTTATGACCAATGAAGGGTGGGGAATAAGAATTTAAATCCAGGGGCTGGCTGGAGTGATAGTACAGCTGGTAAGGTGTTAGCCTTGCATGCAGTACCCAGGTTTGATCCCTGGCATCCCATATGGTCCCCGAACACTACCGGGAGTGATTCCTGAGTACAAAGTCAGGAAGGAGTAACCCTGAGTATTGCTGGGTGTGTCCCCAAAACAAAAACAAAAAAATTGAAATGAATCCAAGTCTGACTCAAAACAGATACTTTAAACTATTATGCTGTATCCAAATTCTCATTTTCTTTTTCACTTTCACCAGTTAATTAATTGCCCAGTCTCCCCAATACCTGACTTACCTTTAAAATGTTGTCAAGATTTTCCAGCTGTGGATCGTGTACCACCAAACTCTGGAGCATCTCATAGAATCCGTGAAGCGTCTGTATGAAGAGATCCTAAAAAGGCAGAGAGGAAGGAGGCCCGCCTTCACCCCTAAGAACTTCCCCAACCACGACACCTTTAAGGCTCTCCTTGTTGTTCAAGCAAAGGTTCAGAGGAGCAGAACCAGTGCCAAACCCTAGCATGCAATTCATCTTCTGGTGTGGAACAAACATCTTCCTTTCAAACAGACACCTCAGCATTCCTGGACACACAAGCAACTAACCCTAATGACAATTTTGGGAATTCCCTACAGATTATCAAGGGTTTTTTTTTATCTTTTTCAATTTGTAATTGAAACACCGTGAATTACAAAACTATGAAGCTGTTTATGATAGTTTCAGGCTACATTGTCAACACACCCATGCCTTCACCAGTGCCCAGTACCCACCAATGTCCCCAGTTTCCCTCCTGCCACAGCACCCCCCACACCCGTCTCGTGGCTGGCATTCTCCTCCTCCCACTGTCCTAGTTTGCCTTCCCTAACTTATCCCCTCACCCCTGTCCCAGTGCAATGCTTCCTACTAAAGACCAGTTCTCAGGCTCTCCGTTTCTACTGCCACTGGGCATTTGATATTTCCTTAGGAGATTTCTTTATATCCCACATATGAAAGTCTTCACCTCTCCATCAGACTGATTTCATTCCATATGATACTCTTCAGAAAAAAATATTTATGATCCAGAGACTCACACACATGAGGCAGAGCTGCTACCGGCTCACCCTGTGCCCATCTGCTCACGAGGCACCCGGGAGGGATGGCGGGTTCTAGCCCTGGCCCGCCACCCCAGCAGAGCCTCGCAACAAGCCAGATGACCCCCCACTCCATGAGGGCCGCCATTTTCCACATCCGGACTTCTCTCTCGTCAGAACTCCACCCAGCAGAAGAGCCTATTACAGCCTGGCTTGTGCGGCTGCAAGCGGCTGCGCGGTTCATCAATAAATGCTGGATTGAGAGGTGACTACAAGAGTATGCCACTCGCACGGCAGAGCCTGGCAAGCTACCCGTGTCGTATTTGATATGCCAAATACCAGTAACAATTATAGACCTCATTCCCATGACCTGATATAATGGTTTGAGGCTCTTTATGTTCCTGGAGCAAGCAGATGCCCTTGGGCTCTACTAGCATGAGACAGGACATATGGAGATGTTACTGGTACCCGCCGAGCAAATCAATGATGAAAGGGAAGACGGTGATACAGTGATATATAAATATCTATGAATATTAAATAAATGTAAATATAAGTATGAACATATATATATATATTTTTTTTTTTATGAGAGAGGCCACATCTGGCAGTATTCAGGCCTGATGGCTTGAGTTCAGGCCAGCAGTACTTGGGGCCACACCTGTCAGAGATGGGGGAGGGGGGCAGCGCTTTGAAGTTCCAGGGTTGGAATTTGGGGCACGTGCCAGACACACTGCAGTACTGAACCTCAATCTTGGTCCCATCAGGGGTATTTTAATGTTTGCCTTGTGAGACTGAAACAAAAGGGAACCAAGTGCCCTTTGGCAATTATTTTTCAGCCAGTTTAACCACAGAATAAAACCAAGGCTTTGTACTTCCTCTTCTCTCAGCATAAAAGCTTTTCCTTCAGATATCCACAATCTTCCCTACCTAGTTTATTCACCAGATTTCCCTCCAAATTTTCCTTGCAGCTAGTTCTTCCATCCCAAATCAAACATCTCTGAAAAGGTCACGATTAGCAGGCCGGCAAGTGGGTAAAGCGGCCCGAGTTACCTCTAAGGTGCAGGGCCCCAGACGGCACTGCCTCTACAGAGGGCAGAGTGAGCATGCTCGTGACGATAAGGCCGAGCAGGGCAGCTTTCTCTTCAGAGCCGGTCAGCAAACAGACATCTTGGTAACTAAGGAAAGACAGTTTGGAGTCAGCAATGTAGGGACAGCTGGAGCAGATACTAGGGACCAGGGATTGAAGCCACACAAAGGTTAGGACAGGCTGACTGCGACATCATTCTGATGGAAGAAAACAATAGCAGACTCATCAAGCCAGCAGTCAAATTTCAAAAGGTTAGAGAAGAGTTTAAGGTTTGGAGCCTCCGTCCTTCTCCCGGAGTCCTGCCTGCTCCCTGTTGCTTCCAGGTCCCTCCAGTTCACAAGCAGTGAGCTAATGAAGCGAATCCCTACTTTCTATCCTCTTCTGTTGTGTGTTTGCCAGTTTGGCGAATGGTGGGCTGGACCAGACTCCAGTTAGAGAATCCCTCGGGACCTTGAGCCAGTGAATATGTGGCCAACCCCCCCCCACAAAGGTAAGAGCAGGCATTCATTGAGGTTTTTTAGAGGGTAGAACTCCACCACACACAGCAGAGCAGGAGTGACTTCCCACTAAATAGGATGACGAAGTGAATTCTGAACATCAATAAGGTCTTTCTCAAGAGGTTGGTTTTATTTTTGGGTCACACCCAGTGATGCTCAGGAGTTCCTTCTGCCTCTACACTCAGGAATTACTCCTGGTAGAATCAGGGGACCATATGGGATGCTGGGGAATTGAACTCCAGTCCGCTGCATGCAGGCAAATGCCCTACCCACTGTACTATAACTCCGGCCCCAGGAAAAAGGTTTTATGAGTGGTGTTATCCATGATATTAAAGTTATTTCACAAAACTTTTTTTTTTTTGCTTTTTGGGTCACACCCGGCAATGCTCAGGGTAACTCCTGGCTCTGCACTCAGGAATTACTCCTGGCGGTGCTTGGGGAACCATATGGGATGCCGGGGATCGAACCCAGGCCAGCACGGGCTGGCTGCCTACAAGGCAAATGCCCTACCCGCTGGGCTATCGCTCCGGCCCCTCACAAAACTTTTTTTTTTTTGATTTTTGGGTCACACCCGGCAATGCTCAGGGGTTTCTCCTGGCTCCGCACTCAGGAATTACTCCTGGCGGTGCTCGGGGGACCATATGGGATGCCGAGGATCGAACCCGGGCCGGCATAGACCGGCCGTGCAAGGCAAACGCCCTACCCGCTGGGCTATCGCTCCGGCCCCTCACAAAACTTTTTTTTTTATTTTGGCTTCTCCATCCTCACCCAAATAGTTTTTGCAAGTTATAGGACATGAGTCGTGCATGAGGAACTGAGAACCATGGGTGTGAGTGTGTGGAGAGGTGAGGACGTGTGGGTATCACCTGAGAGCAGAAATGGTGGCAAAGATCTCTTGGCACACAGGGCTGAATAATTTCCATGGAAAATGCTCTTCCACCAGGACCTGCAATGAGAGGGAAAGAGCTTTCAAACTGAGCAGCATCAAGTCATTAAGTCAGATGACCAGAGAATGAATGCCCAGCGGGGTAGCAGTGGCACTTCGGCCCTGGGGAGGAGTTAGTGCTCGGGAGTCGGACTCTGAGGCTGTGGTTTAATACAAAAGAATACTCTGCCTCTTACGAGGCGAGGCGCCTGTACCAACTGGACTTATTCTCATTGGTAAAATGAGTCACTAGTGCCACTTATCTCCACGGGACAGGTACACAACAGGAACTAACTCAGTTTTACTAGTATCTGATATATCATGGATTATGACCTCATTCCCATGACCTGATATAATGGTTTGAGTCTCTTTATGTTCCTGGAGCAAGCAGGTGCCCTTGGGCTCTACTTGCAGAGACAGGTCATATGGAGATGTTACTGGTGCCTGCTCGGCAAATCGATGATGAATGGGAGACAGTGATACAGTGATTAACTCCCTTATCAGATGGGCGTTGGTTGAATATTCTTTCCCAGTCTGTGGGATGTCTCCGCATTTTGGTCACTGTTTCTTTTGAGGTACAGAAGACTTTCAGTTTTATATAATCCCATTTGTTTATCTTTGCTTCCATTTGCTTTGTCAGTGGTGTTTTGTCTTTGAAAATGCTTTTAGCTTCAATGTCGTAGAGGGTTTTTCCTATGTTTTCCTCAATGTACCTTATAGATTCATGTCTGATGCTGAGATCTTTAATCCATTTTGATCTTTTGTGCATGGTGTTAGGAGGTTTAAGTTCATTTTTTACATGTAGCTGCTCAGTTTTATCAGCATCATTTGTTGAAGAGGCTTTCTTTGCTCCAGTTAATATTTTTTTGCTTGTATATCAAAGATTAAGTGATCATATATTTGAGAGTATGTTTCAGGATATTCAGTTTTATTACATAGGTCTACATATCTGTCTCTATACCAATATCATGATGTTGTAATTAATACTGCTTTGTAGTAGAGTTTGAATTTGGGGAAAATGATACCTTGCATCTTCTTTTTCCCAAGGATTGCTTTAGCTATTCATGGGGGTTTATTATTCCATACAAATTTCAGGAGTGTTTAGTTAATTTCTTTGAAAAATGTCATGGGTATCCTTATAGGTACCGCATTGAATCTGTATAAAGCTCTAGGGAGCATTACCATTTTGATAATGTTAATCCATCTGGGGAGTTAAAGGACGAGCTATGTTGTCTTTATGAAGCATTTGTGTAGGAGCTTGGAGGGGAGAGGGGGAACCATCCAGATCACAGCTATCCACTTTTCCCTGTGAACCGGCTTCACTTTTCAGGGAGAAATGGTCATAAACAGCGTCAGCACCACGTAGCTCTGCCCCTGACTTGTTGCAGATATGGAGCCAAGACCTGGGAGATGCTCTCCTCCAGAGAGAACTGTGCCAATCCGATGATCTCCAGCAGAGAACTGTGCCAATCAGATGCTCTGCTCCAGAGAGAACTGTGCCAATCAGATGCTCTTCTCCAGAGAGAACTGTGCCAATCAGATGCTCTTCTCCAGAGAGAACTGTGCCAATCAGATGCTCTCCTCTAGAATTTTTTGTCCTCTGGGCTACCCCCCAGTGATACCTGGCTCTGCATTCAGAGATCTCTGCATTCAAAGATCACTCCTGACCACACTCAGGAAACCCAAAGAGGGTGCTGAAGAAGGAACTGCAATTGGCCATATGCAAAGCCAGCTCCTTTCTCAATGTAGAGTACCATCAGTCTCTCTGGCCCCCAGATCTGGAATTTTATTTTATTTTTTTGTTTTGCTTTTTTGGGTCACACCCGCAATGCTCAGGGTTTCTCCTGGCTCTGCACCAGGAATTACCTGGTGGTGCTCGGGGGACCATATGGGATGCCGAGGATCAAACCTGGGCGGATGGGTTGGCCTCGCGCAAGGCAAAGCGCCCTACCCGCTGGACTATCGCTCCGGCCCCCAGATCTGGAATTTTAGAGTGATACCTATAGGTTTGAATTGTGCTGGCAGATAAACCTCTGCCATTAAGCCCCTAGAGTTGTCTTCAACTTGCTCTTTCGAAAGGCTTCATTGTTGAACCTCATCGTGAGACCAGTGATGCTCCTGATAGTGTCTGAGGGATTGTGTGGTGTCTGTGAGCAAACCTGGGATGCCACCTTTAAAGTGGCATGGATTTAGCCCCCTTTGAAGCAATGATTCCGGCCAGGAAGCAAATGAACCATTCTTAGCAAAAGGAGATATTCTGTCTTTTTTTTTTTTTTTCTTTTGGGCACCCGGCAGGGTTACTCCTGGCTCTGCACTCGGAATTACTCCGGCGGCTCGGGGGACCAATGGAATGCCGGGGACGAACCCTGGCGCAGGCCGCCCGCGCAGCAAACACCCACCTGCTGGGCTACGCCCGCCCCACTGTCTTAGATCTTCACAAAAGCCTGACACACGTGACCATCTCTTTGTCCCAGAGGGAGGTGAACATTCAGAGAAGGGAGCCAATTTCTCTCAGATCACACAGGCTGTGCTGAGCGGAACTGGAACTAGAAATTGTGTCTTCTGGTTTGAAGCAGCTCCCTTTCCATCCTTTGGCTTTCAGGAGCTCAAATTCTCACTAGGACGACTGGACAGTTTTTCCATAGTAGTTCAATCCATTGAACTAATTCAAGCCGTCTGTCCTCTGACCTCCTTCAGTATATTGATAAGAAAAGAAAGTAACAGAAATGATAATATGGGTGAAGCAAACAAAAAGTGTTGCCAACACAATGAAATTATGTGGTGACCCACGAGGTCACACACACTACTTACACATAAGACACCCACAATGTCTGGGACGTGCTTGCGAATGAACAATTCCGCGCTTCATCATATGGCAGGGCTTGGCTGAGAGTAGTCAATGATTTCAGGAAGGTCAACTTCTCAGCCTCACTCTGAACGGGAGGAAATAGAGCTATACAGTATCCACATGTACACTGTGCATCTATTACACATCTACATTAGAATGCATACTTAGATAAGCTTTAAATATTAATATATTGACTTATTTGATTATTTTTAAATGTTATTTTTATTTAATGTTTCATCATCCAACACAAATCCCACCACCAGTGTGATCCCACCACCAAAGACACCCATATCCCATGGCCCCCCATCCCGTGCCTGCTCCCTCAGCTGGCACCAATTATATTGACCACTGCAGCCCATATATGGCAATGGTAATGATAAAGTCATGACTTTTCTGGTTTGTTATGGGCTAATCTTGTCTATTTCTGTTCTTGCATTGACCATCTGACTTTCTAAAATGTGGTTGGATTTTACTAGTTTGATGTACTGTGTGGCCACAAAGCAGCCACATGCCACTGGGAGAGCCAGTAGTAGCTCTGCCCTGAGTGTCTGTGTCTCTGGATCATGGCCAACAGCCCAGGAGCAGTTCATGGGCGGGTCCACCAGGCCTCCCAGACGGGGGCAGAGTTAGGGAAAGGGACCCTAGCTCCATCTCCAAGGCAGCCTGGTGACTTTTTTTTTTTTGCTTTTTGGGTCACACCCGGCGATGCTCAGGGGTTACTCCTGGCTCTGCACTCAGGAATTACTCCTGGCTGTGCTCGGGAGACCATATGGGATGCCGGGATCGAACCCAGGCCGGCATGGGCCGCCGTGCAAGGCAAACACCCTACCTGCTGGGCTATCGCTCCGGCCCAGCCTGGTGACTTTAGCCACCAAGACCTGCATACCTGGGCTTGAAATCAGCTTCTCTGTAGGATGGGGCTCTCATGAGCTGGGCTTGAGATCGGATTCTCTCTTATCTGATTATTATAGAGGACTTTTAACTTTGGTGGTTGGGGAGGTCTCACCAGCATTTGTTAGGGGCCAGCAGGGCTATAACCTCAGTAGCGCAAAGGGAGGGTATGCAGTGCCAGGGATCAAATCTGGGACCCTGGGGCCGGAGTGATAGGATGGCGGGTAGGGTGTTTGCCTTGCACGCAGTTGACCCAGGTTCAATCCCTGCATCCCATATGGTCCCTGAGCACCGCCAAGTGTAATTCTTGAGTGCAGAGTCAGGAGTAAAACCCTGAGCATCGCCAGATGTGACCCAAAAAGCAAAAAATCAAAACCCAAAACCACCTGGGACCCTGTGCACACCTAACATGACTTCTGACCTTTTGAGCTAGGTCCAGAGTTCCTAATTGTAGAGGTTTTTTGAAAAGAAAAAAGAAAGATAAAAAAAGGTGGGAGGTAATGTTTGAAAATTCTGACATCTCAATCAAAGATCAGTTTTATTGTTCCTTGGTATGAATAAATTATAGCCAAGATCAGTGAACTTTCCTGACGAGAATGGAGACTATTCTAGTAGTTATTCTGCTCTCAGCTGGGTTCCTGAGTGTGGACACCCAGAACACTGCAGGTCCTAGAGATGAGTCCTGATATGCTGCTGCTTCGGACTCTCCATGTCATTAAAGTCATTATTTGGAGTCTTCTTATTGTTGTTGTTGTCTTGGGGCCATACCAGCAATGTTCAGGGATCACTCCTCACTCATGACAAGGCTCAGGGGACCATGTGGGATGCCTGGGTTGGAACCTGGGTCATCCACATGCAAAGCAGGTGCCCTATCCACTGTACTATTACTCTGACTCATTAAGTTGTCATTTTAAGGCTTCCTTTTTAAAATGCAGGTATCCAGAAGTGGGAATCACTGGGAATTCGTCAGATGGAGTCAGGAGTCGGCCTTTCCCCCCTCCATTTTGTCGAGCCTGGTGGCCCCCCCAGGAGCTGCCCTGGGGCCACCAGCCATAGCATGCAGAGCCTCACAAGTGGCTGGGGAAGCTGGAACTCGGTTCGCGACCGGCCCAACTGACCATGGGGCCCCCGGGAGGACAGATGGGTTTTGGGAGTGGGCCCATCACCTCTGGGGGTCCCGGACACAGCCGGATGAGACTTGCCCACCACACTAGACCACCTTCGCTGTCCGGACGCTGGGATACTACCTCACGACCAGATTAACAGAGCAAAACCAGTTCGAGCCCATTAAAATAGTGGAAACAGTAATGTCCTTTGATGCACTGCTTTCCACGATGTACAGGAAAGTTTGGCGGAGGGAGAGATAGAGAGGAGAGAAATGACATACAGAACCAGCCAAGTAGTTGAGGTGTGGGAGGTGGGGAGGGAGGTGGGGTTATTAGTGATGGGAGATGGGTTTGGGTGGAGGGATGGGTGTTGGAACACTGTGGAACCAAAACTCTACAGGAGCATCTTTCAATTGTATGTCTAAAATGGTGTAATACAATTTTGGGGAAAAATAAAATAAAAAATTATAACTAATATTCACATATCATGCAAAAATAAAACCAGTTTTCCAAAATAAAATAAAATAAAATAAAATGCAAGTATGGCATTCCCCGAATATCAAAGCAATATTTATCATAGTAATCTAACAAAATGAAGTGTAAAAGTAAAAATTTTCAGTAATTCCACCGTCTTGAAAAAAGTGTTTTGTTTTCTCTCCCACCAACATAAAGACAGCATAAACAGGAATAAACTCACAGGTGGGCCATACACTGAAACAAGTCAACTTTATGGCATTATTATTTCACGGGAACTGGTGTAATAATTCAAAAATGGGTTTTCCTATTCCAGTTTACTTTTGCTCTCCAAGCACTCCACCAACTGTTGCGTATTTGACCAGGTAACTTTCTAATATGCGTATTTGACCAGGTAACTCCCTATTAAAAATCTTTTAATTTTCCCTGTTGAAAACATTTGACTAACACCCAAGGAGGTAAGGTCTTCCCAACGTACTCCACCTAACCCCTTCAAATTCCTCTTTTGCCTTGCCCAGCACTTTGAGCCGTAGTAGTCAAACTGACTTACGCTATGCTGCTTACTCATGCTTCTGGGCTTTTGAACCTTCTGAATTTTCTATATCTGTACACTGATTACATTCGATACATCCTGGGCCAGGGATGTGGCCCAACAGTAGGGAACATGCCTTTATTTAATACGATAAGCTATACAGTATTACATACTAGAAATTTGCCAAGAGTAGAGGTTTTAAACCTCACCACAAAAGCGACAATGAAAAGTGATGGACCATGATTGTTGGGATTTTCTTCACAAAGCATTTGCGTATAAAAATATCCAGTTGTATATTTTCTGGGGAGTGGGTGTTTGGTCTATACCATCTGTGCTTAGGGCCTAGTCCTGGCTTTGTACTCAGGAATTGCTGGTGGTGCTCAGGGGAATCATAAGAAATGTTGGTAATAAAACCAAGTTTTATATAAATATATATAAATTACTTAAGAGGCCAGAGCTATAGTACACAGGTAAGGATCTTGCTTTACACGTGACTGACTCTGGTTTAATATATATAATATATAAATATATATATATATATATATATATATATATTTCACTCACAGCTTTTTGAACATCTGGTTGTGCTCAGGGCTTACTCTTTTTTTTCCCCTTAATTTTTATTATACCACCGGACATATAATTACAGGGATGTTCATAATTTGGTCTCTGTCATACAGTGTTCCAGCACCCATCCCTCCACCAGTGCCCCATTCCCACTACCAATGTCCAAACACTCCCTCCCACCCAACCCCAGCCTGCCCCCTGTAACAGGGACCTTTTCTTTCTCTTTCTCTCTCTCTCTGTTTCTGTCTCTATATTTCTCTCTCTCTTCTCTTACACTTTGTGGCTTGCCCTACAGATATATATGGTTTATGATGTCTCTATGTGTATATTCAATAGTGAGTTCTAGTGTGACATTGTAACTCCTCATTCCCCATCAACCTCCCCAGTTTGTTGCAACTAGAAAGATCATTACAGTGTATAAATGTGAAAATCCTGGGAAGGACCTGGTCCTAACTTCCATTATTGTCTAAGTGTGTCGTGCGGCTGCGCACTGGCGCAGCTGTGGGTCTCTGATCTCTCACCTGTTGGCTGTGGAGGCTGCAGCCACACCCACCGACATGGAGGTGGAGAAATGGGGGAGGAGCCCAAATCCCCGTTCCAGGTCTCGCCAGCGTGCCCCCCCACCTCCACACGTGTATGTGAACCCTCGGAGCTATGTTGGACTCGGCCAGGGGCTGAGCCACCACCCTTCGAAACTCCATGGGCTGCTGCTCTAAGTGGGGCCGAGTGGCGCAGCTGTGGGTCTGGTCTGTCTCTTGTCTGGCTCTGCTGGCTGTGGAGGCTGGGAGCCTGTAGACACGCCCTCCGACATGGAGGTGGAGGAATGGGGGAGGAGCTCAGGGCTTACTGTTGGCTCTGTACTTAGGCATCACTCCTGGTACTGCTCAGGGGATCCTATGTGGTACCAGATATCAAACCTGGGTTTGCCACATTCAAGACAAGTGACCTACCTGCTGTACTATCATTACAGCCCCTCAAGTTACAAATCTTAAACACATATTATCATCATCATCATCATCATCATCATCATCATCATCATCATCATTACTTTGGGGTTTTTTTGGTCACACCTGGTGATGCCCAGGGTTATTCTTGGCTCTGCATTCAAGAATCACTCCCTGGTGGTGCTCAGGGGACCGAGCAACATGGGATGCCAGGGAAGGAACTCGGGAATGGATGTGTCCAAGGCAAAAGCCCTACCCTCTGGACTATGGCCCTGACCCCATATATTTGGAATTTGTTTTTTATTGAACCACTGTGCAATTCATGTTACACTTATTTTAGTTATTTTTTTTTTGGAATTTTTTAATTGAATGTAGTTTAAAGCTATCAAAAGGTAGATGTCTAGGTCAGAGGAATAGTACAGTGGAATAGTAAGGCGCTGACTCATATGCCGATTCTGGTCTGATTCTCAGTATCACACACTGGCCTCAGGGCACCACTAGGAGTGATCCTTGAGCAGAGTCAAGGGTAATTCCTGAGCCCAGGCAAGATCCCTGAACCAAACCAAAAGGTACATATCCTTCAACTTTTCAATGTCATACCTAGGAATTTCCCATAAAGAATCATTTGAGAACCCTCATAGATCCATATACAAAAATCTCTGGAAGGGTCCAGTAGCTGCATCAAAAGCTTGGGGGCCAGGGAATGCGACTTAGCAATGCAATATAAACTTCCCATGGTAAGGACCCAGATTTGGTGACTGATACAGCAAAATCAAACAACAAGCCAAACAAATAAAACCTTTAAATGCTGTAAGCATTTTCTACAGATGGAGAAGTAAGTTGGACAGCTGGGGAAGAGGCTTGTGCATACCTTCAGGTGACCCGTAAAAGCCTCCTGGAGAGACTGGATCAGTGTCGCAATGGTGTGTTCACTGAGGAAGATTCGGGAACTCAGTGGTCTGAGACTATCCTGCTGGTCTGAGAGAGGGAATCCAGACAAGTCAAAGACAGAAGAAAAAGATCCCGACGGACACCTCTGCATGGTATGGGTACATGGTGTGGTGGGGAGAATCCTTGATGCCAGGACAGACTGTGGGCTCTGACTACTCTGTGCTGCTTATCCATGCTTCTGGGCTCTTGGCATATGCTCTTGCCCTCTAAGAGTTTTGGGTTTCAGAGTCAAAGTGAAAGGACAGCGGGGTAGAGTGTTTGCCTTGCATGTGGCTGACCCAGGTTTGATCCCGGTATTCCATAAGGTCTCCCAAGCACTGCCAAGACTGATCCTGAGCTCAGAGTGAGGAGCAAGCCCGGAGCACCAACCCTGCCCTCACACACACACACACACACACACACACACACACACACACACGGTTCAGTTTTTCTCAGACAAACTCAGTGCTTCCCAAGGGCCTCCTAAGGTATTTCTGATCTATAGTGTAATAGTTCAGATCAAGGGCTTCACATCTTAGTTTGAGATGTCTTGGAACCTTGGTTGTTTTTTTTCTGCAATATGCTTATGCTAAGGGATTTTTTTTTTTTTTTTGGTGTATAGGTACAGAAGATAGTTTGGTTGGTGCATTTGTGAGTTAATTAGCTCTGAATTATTTACTCTTGGGTTTTTGCCATATTTCCTAACTATAAACCTCAGTTTCCTTTAGATTAATTCTAATTCCTCACACCCCCAAAAGAGGGTCCCTATGTGGGACTGGAGGAAACCAGGAAAGGAAATCATCCTGGAATGCAAATGGGACAACTCATGTTTTTGACCCTAGAGTAAGCCCTGCTCTGGTCCAAAGATAAGGTAAGCTGTAGATCGCCATGTAGCCAGAGCAGAGTGCTTAGGACTGTTACCCTGCATTCTGAGGTCTTTGGTGATGCGACCCTGAAGGGGATTGGAAATGATCAATCTGGCAATGGGAACATAGTCTGGGCCATATGATGTGACTTCCCCAGGAAAGGGCATCCTACAAATTTAATCTCAGGTGTGGATAAATACCTTCTCTCTTACTGTGTTTGTACAAAAAATGACTAGATATATTATTGAAGTGATTGTTTATCAGCCAAGGTTGAGAGACCGTGAATGTGTCTCTGCCCCTTTGCCTCAGGGAGCAGAGTAATGACCCCTTGATGTTCTGCCCCCAGTGGGGGATGCCAGTTCTCACTTCATTGTTCTCAGATAAAGAACTTTTTTACCTTTGACACTGCCTGTACCCAGACTTTGTAAACTTTTTTATTCCTGGCAGATTTGGAGTCAGCATGTGGGTCAGTGTAGAATGAATTGGAGTAAGGAGCGTTTGGAATAAAAGCCTTGGATTTTTTTTTCTTTATGGGTCACACCCCGGCAAAGCTCAGGGGTTACTTCTGGCTCTGCACTCAGGAATCACTCCTGGCGGTGCTCAGGGGAGCAGATGGGAAGCCGGAGATAGAAACTGGGTTGGCTATGTGCAAGGCAAATGCCCTATCTGCTATACTATCGCTCCAGCCCAAGGATTTTTTTTTAAATATCCAAAGTAATGTAGATTCTTCTTGTTCTCTCTCTCTTATTTTTTTTTAATTCCTCGCAATAGTATTCCTATATCTTAAAATCAGGGACCGAGGGGCCGAAGAGATAGCCCAGCGGGTAGGGCGTTTGCCTTGCACGGCCGGCCTAAGTCGGCCCGGGTTCGATCCCCGGCATCCTATATGGTCCCCTGAGCACCGCCAGGAGTAATTCCTGAGTGCAGAGCCAGGAGTAACCTCTGAGCATTGCTGGGTGTGACCAAAAAAGCAAAAAAAAAAAATCAGGGACCGCCACAAATCTAGTTACTGGGGCTCAAACAACTGGAGCACGTGCTTTGCATGCAGGAGTCCCAGTTTCCATCTCTGGCACTGCATGGTGCTGCACTGAGTCAGGAGTAGCCCCTGAGAAAAACAAAGACAAAACACAAACAAATAAACAAACAAAAAAAAAAAAACCCCAGCTAGTTCAGGGCTTTTCACACCATAACTTAATCTGCAAAGAGAGTCCCTTTTCCCCATCCTATACTACCCTCTTTTTTTTTTTTTTTTTTTGCTTTTTGGGTCACACCCGGCTATGCTCAGGGGTTACTCCTGGCTCTGCACTCAGGAATTACTCCTGGCGGTGCTCGGGGACCATATGGGATGCCGGGATTGAACCCAGGCCGGCACAGGCCGGCCGCGGGCAAGGCAAGCGCCCTACCCGTTGGGCTATTGCTCCGCCCACACACTACCCTCTTTAAAAAAAAATTATTATACCATGTGAGACATACAATTACAAGGATGTTCATAATTGGGTCTCTGCCATACAGTGTCCCAGAACCCATCCCTCCACCAGTGCCAAATTCCCACCACCCATATCCCAAACACACCTCAGCACCCAAACCCTGCCTGCACACTACCCTCTTTTTAAAAAAAAATATCCCTTCATCTTGTCACCTGTAAGTTCCTGGACAGTGAACTCTCTCAGAGTGTCGTCTAAATTACTAAGCTGCAAATCCACACTCCCGGAATCACTGTCAGAAGCATAAGGAATCACTACTTCTTCGGGCCAATGGTCCTAGAAATGAAGAGAGGAATAGAAAGAAGTATTACAGAATGCCTGGCTCGTCATGGGAGTCAAGCCCATTCTACGTCACTTCTTAGGGAGACACTGAATTTTTTTCCACCAATTTTTAAAAAATTGAGGCATCGTGGCTTACAACACTAATATTAGTGTTTTTGGTTCACAGAGCCACTGCCCGACTCCCAGCACCAGAGCGCCCATGCCCCCCCACCCCATCACTGACCTTCGATCCCACACCTGGCAGTGCTGTTAGCAACATCACAGAAGCATTACCTGTTCACTAATATAATTACGAAGCCCCTCCTCACCCCACAGTTACTTTCTAAAATATACTTTTTTAAAGTTTGGGGCCCACACCCTGCAGTGCTCAGGGTTTACTCCTGGCTCTGCACTCAGGGGATCAGTCCTGGAGGAGCTAAAGGGGCCTTTTGGAGGTATCAGGGATTGAATTCAGCTCAGATTTTACTTATACTATTGCTCTGGCTTGTACTTTCTAATTTTAATCACGACGCTACACTGTTTCCTATAACTACCTTGTTCACTAGTGCTTGTGTGCTGAGTCTCCCATCAGACTATAAGCTTCACAAAGAATAACCTTGCCTACCTGGCCAGAGCTGAATGTCAGCTAGCCGTGTGGACAGTGAAAGGGTGTAAGGAATATTAAGCCACTGTGCAGTGAGACTAAGTAGTACCCCTGTCCCCACCATCTCCCCAGACTTCCCCCTTCCCCTTTCCAACTTTTTCTTTGTTCTGCAGTGCACCTCCTTCTGAAACACCACCACCCACCACCTAGTTCTTCCTGTTTAAATGTAAACAATACAAAGGCAAGGCTCTTTTACTTTGTTCCTGAACCTAGTCCCACAACTGAAACAAAGGTGGGGATGGGGGGTGAGGGGAGACAGTTCCTCAAGTTTTTGTGCCTTTCATAATATAAAATTCACAGACAAGACCATGCTAAGCACAAACAGAAATTATGTCTAATTTCTATCATGTTTTCTCTACCTTTTAGGTAAGCAACAAGGCAATAAATCAAGCTCTTAGGGGCTGGAGAGATAGTACAGCAGGTAGGGCACTTGCCTTGTATGTGGCTAACCTGGGTTTGATCCCCAGCATGCCATACGGTCCCCCAAGAACTGCAAGGAGTGATTCATGAGTGCAGAGCCAGGAGCAACCCTGGAACATCAGTGGGGGTGGCCCCAAATCCAAAATAAAATAAAATAAAATGAATCAAGTTGTGGTTCATACCATTTGATTAGTCTATAAATAGCCCCCAAACTAATGGCCCAAAACTCCTACTGTTACTTGGGAATAGGTGAATAATAGCAATCCATCATGTATTTCTACCATACAGAGAATATAAACAACCACAAAAAGTACAAGCAATAGTAACATGTAGCAATCAGGAAACAGTACATTTTTGTTTTACTATATTTTATTGTAAACCTGATTAATTTTATTATTTTTAAAAAATAGCAGTTTTAGGGCTTCAGAGGTAGTAGGGAGGTTAAAGGGTTTGCCTTGCTTTGCAGCAATCCCTGCTTTGAACCTTGGGTTCCCCCAGCACGGCAGGGTCTCTCCATAAAGCCACCTTCCCTAGTTTTATTTAACAACCAATCTGCAAAATTCCTTTGAGTTTCACAAGTCCGTTGAGATGGTTCCAGCACACCACTGGCTGGACATCTTACTGATTGAATTGAAAGATCTGTTTGTAATTCTAGATTATCGTGTCCCATGGAACTTCCTATGATAGTAGAAATTCTCTATAATTCTGCACTATCCAATAGCACATCCAATAGCTACATGTGACTAATATCACTTGAAATGTGGGTAATCCAGGGGCTGGAGAGATGGTTTAGTGGGTAGGGTGCTTGCCTGAGTACAGCTAGCTGACCCTAGTCTCCGTATGTATAACCCTTAGCACAGAGCCAGAAATTTTGTATATTTATAATAGGCACAAGCAAAGACTATGGAGTCACGTTGCCTTGATTCATCTCTTCGGGTTTCCTTCTTTTTAACAGGAATTTTCTTCTCTTCCCCAGCATGATCCCAGAGCACAGCTGATTGTCCCGGTCTCCTCCGCACAGCGCTGGGAGCAACCTCCTACACACTGTTGGGTGTTCCCCAAAATCTAACCTCACTGAATGGTGATAAGGCGTCAAGATAATTAATATAGAATACACTTTTGGAGTGTTCAGTAAACTCTCAATACGTGAAATTATTTAAAGATTAGTCACTTTCAGTTTTGAATCGGTTACTTCATTTGCGAAAACTGGTCTAAAACGGGTCGCTCTGTCCCCACGCCCACTCCGGGGCCCGTCCCTTTAAAATTGGCCGGGCTGCAGAGCGACAACTGAGTGACAGGACGACTGGCCAATCAATGCGACAAACCAATCAGCACAGGCCCCGTCTCGGGCCCACCCAGAAGCCGCGTCCAATCGCGTCCAGCCAAACGACCGTTTCTAGGCGGGCTGATCCAAGCAGGTCCAAGCGCGGGGGTGGCCGGGAGGAAGCGGGTCTAGACGCAAAGGACCGCGAGGCCCTTCGGCGCGAGGAGTGGGTGGAATCCCGGCCACGGCTGTGGAAAGCGGCTCGGCTTACTTGGACGGCGGGAACTGACCTGTGCCTCGCGGCCATCGCAGCGCTCTGAGCCGGCCCCGAGTCCCTGGCGTCCCCTGCGGCGCGCTCTTGGAGCCCCTTTCTGGGGCGGAAGTCAACGTGCGGCGCCGGCCCTGCTGGGATCTGCTCGGAGGAATGGCGTCGCCGGGTGAGGCGCTGCTCATGGCTCAGGGTTGGGGCCCCGCTGCCAGCACGCCTCGGGGCCTGACCCGATGCCCGCGGGAGGCTGGTGCTCGCCGCTCGGGAGCGGGCCTGGCAGGATGCCCTTCCCTTGAGGGGCGAGGGCATGAGCGCGTGGTCTCGGGTCGAGGGTCTCCGGGAGGGTCGTGCGGCGGGGCTGGACCCCCGCGTTCGCCCGAAGGAGTGGGGGTGGGCGCCCGGGTGCGGCGCGGGGCTGTGCTACGGGTCCCTCCGAGGCCCAGCCCGGGGACGGGGCGCGCTTCGCCCCCAGGTGCGGCTCCTCCATTCATGAGATGGTGCGGGCTCGATAACCGGATGCGCCTTTGGCGAAATTTCTGTCCGTAGTTTGATTTCTTTTGCCCCCTCAAGTGTAAAAACACGAGAAACCCACCCTTGGGGAACTGCGGGCTCCTCAGTGCTCGATTAAATGCTGACATTAACTAGATTTCAGGTTTGCACCGGAGGGTGCAAAATTTGCAGCCGGACACGTCTTGGTTCTGTGACCCAGAGCAGTGGACCTCACTCCGGTTTCGCGGATAAGGACCTCAGCCTCTTGTCCGGATGCAAAGCTGGTGGGGCAGGTTCCTGGCGTCCTAACAGCGTTAGCTGATGGCCCCCTGGGTTTCAGGAAACAGGGCACGGCACCGAGTATGCCCGCGCTCAGCAAAGTTACCTGCGTCGTCGGTGGTGGAATGAATGGGCACCGCTGCAGGCCGGAATCGCCAGGTGTCCTCACCCCAGTTTGGGGAAAGAGTCTCTATTCCCTCCCACTGGCCAGCGGGCAGGATCCTAGAGCAGTTGCCCGAGTGATGAAGGGGTCAGTGACTTGCCATCCGCACTAGAGAAACCAGGTTGTGTGGCTGCGGGTCAGACCCTCCTCGTTGCAGGAGCACTGGTGTCTCCGGTGTGGGAAGTGCAGGTCGTGGCTGTTACTGGTGCAGCAGGTATAAAGGCCCGGCCTGCACCTGCCCCGTGCTCACCTGTTCCCCCAGGGCATTACTAACCAGCGGGGAAGTTAGGGGAATCAGACCCCGAGGCTGTGTTAGGGCACCGGTTCCCCCATGTCTGCCTGGGAGAGTGGTGATTGTAATCACTGGCTCGAACTCCGATAGGGAGGCCGTGGGTTGCTGCGCACCCTGACTCCTCTGGTCTGTCCATTCTGCTTTTGACTCTGATTTCCAGGCAGGCTTGAGTCAGTGCTCATCACTTCCGCTGCTGCTCTCTGGCCCAGACCACCGCCAGCTTTTTTGCTCTCTGTTGATAGTCTAACCGGTCTCCTTTCTGCCCCTGCAGAGTCTCAGGATAGCACTGCTCGCTCTCCACGTGCTGAGCCTGTAAATGACCCTGGAGGGGCTGGACAGCAGTACCGCAGGCGCGCGCTTGCCTTGCCACGCTGCTTACTCAGGTGTGATCCCCGACACCTGAGCCCCAAAGGCCCACTGCCAGGAGTGATCCCTGAGCACAGCCAGGAGTAAGGCCCTGAGCACCTATGGGTATGGCTCAGAGTAAAAACAAAAACAGAAAAACAAACACCTGACAGTTCATCAGATCTCCCCTCTGCTCAGAAACTTGCCGGTGGGTCCCGTCTTTCCCAGGAAAAGGCAGAGTTTCTGCTGTGGCCAGTGAGCCCTCTGGATTTCACCTTGCCACCCAGTTTCTTTTGTGTTCTTCTCTTTAGCCAGACTGTTCTAGCTAATGTGAAGAGACACTACCTTGGGCCCGGATGTAGCGCAGAGGTTTAAGCACTCGCTGTGGTAGTCATTGTGGCTGTCTGTGACGCTGGTTCAAATCCCAGCACTGCTAATGGATCCGGAGCACGGCCAAGTTTGGCTTCTCCCTCCCTCGCCCCAACACCATCTAAACACCTGATTCAGGGACTTTGCATTTCCGTTTTTGGGGGTGTCATTTCCCCCTAAAATGTACATGATTTATTTTCCTTCAGGTGTGCACATAGTAGCTTTCATTTCTTACACCTTCGCAGACTACCCGCCATCCTTATCATTCACCTTTCTAAGCTGTCCTTTCTGTGCATTGTTTTCCTCCATAGCTCCATCACGTTACTTAATATTTTATGTGCTGACTTCTTTGCACACTAGAATGTAAAACTCTTAGCTCAGACTGAAGGCTGGGATTTAGGTTCTGTTTCCTATGTCTTTAGCACTAAAAATAGTACTTGCTGCATAGTAGACATTCAGTAATATTTGATGACTGCTCCACAGTACATCACTATCACTATCACTATCTTCCCGTTGATCATCTACTTGCTAGAGCTGGCACCAGTAATATCTCCATATGTCCTGTCTCATGCTAGTAGACCCAAAGGCATCCGCTTGCTCCAGGAACATAAAGAGCCTCAAACCATTATATGAGGTCATGGGAATGACCTAATATAAATGTTACTGGTATTTGGCATATCAAATACGACAGGAGCAGCTTGCCAGGCTTGCCGTGCGAATAAATATCTAATAGCCTAATACCTTAGTACTTAGTTAATACTGGAAAAATGATTCCCATCTGACAGCAGCTTTACAACTAACTCTGTCATCATCAATAAAAGGCAGAAAATAAAAGTTGTCAAATGAAGTCTGTCCTCTTAATGTAGGTATCCCAAAACCATTTTCCAGAGAATGGTGGCATGTCAGCATTTAGTTAGAACCTGGGTCTGAGTCCAGGACTGTCTGGGTGCAGGCTGCTCTGCCTTTTTACTGTCTTCTTATTTATAAAATGGATATAATATTGCCTTTCTGGAGGGGTTCTAGTTCAAGCTAAACACTGTAGCAAAGGATTTGAGACATCTTATGATTACTCTAATGACTTGGGTGGCAGACAGCTCTGACATGAGTTAACCCCCTTCAAATGTGTTTGGTTTTTTTTTTTTTTTTTTTTTTTTTTTTTTGGTCACACCCGGCAATGCTCAGGGGTTACTCCTGGCTCTGTACTCAGGAATTACTCCTGGCGGTGCTCGGGGGACCATATGGGATGCCGGGGATCGAACCCAGGCCGGCATGGGCCAACCCAGCGTGCAAGGCAAACGCCCTACCCGCTGGGCTATCGCCTCCAGCCCCCTGTGTTTGGTTTTTAAATGAATAGATAAGCGCTATTGCTGTTTTTCCTGTGTCCTGGGGCATAATAGACATTTTCTCATTCATTCAGAAAATAATAGTTTTTTAAATTTATTTGTTTATTTATTTTTACTTTTCGGGTCACACCCAGCGATGTTCAAGGTTACTCCTGGCTCTTTGTTCAAGAATTACTCCTGGCGGTGCTGGGGGACCATATGGGATGCCGGGGATCGAACCCGGGTCGGCTGCGTGCAAGGCAAACGCCCTACCCGCTGTGCTATCGTTCCGTCCCCTCATTCAGAAAATAATAGTTCGCTACTACTTATTTTTTGCACTGTGCCATACTGGGAAGGACAAAGAAACCATCTCTGGACTCATGGAGATTAAAATTTAGCAGAGGAGTCAGACATTGAACACAGTGGTAAAAAAATAGTGCCGGAGCAACAGGTTACTGTGAATACTGACAGCTAAAGTAATGGTGACAGAGCAATGATAACACTTGGATGTCACTAATATTTAATCTTTGTGCGTGTCCTAAGACGGGTGGGGTGGTTAGACCTTACATACTCTCCGGATCAGTGCTAGGGATCAGGAAAAACACGGAGAGCCATTGATCAAACCCAGGCCTTTATATGAGCATTTGCTCCTGCCCATTTAACTGTGGCCCTTGATTCTAACACCTTTTTGGGGCTGCGTGTGTGTGTGGGAACATCCACTAGCTTGGGTTTACTCCTAGCTCTGTGCTCTGGGATCACTCCCGGTGGGGCCCGGGGACCATAAGAGGTGCTGGGGACTGGAGGTTGGTCGGCGTGCAGGACAAGCTCGTTATCTGCTGGACTGTCTCCGGCCCCAGCTCTTGGTCTTATCAACTCCTGTAGTGCCCTTAGCACCCCGAGCTAACTTCTGTGCTCTGTTTGGGGAAACTGAGCCGCAGACCAGCGCACTGTTACTGTCACGGCCATATTACTAACGCAGGGCAGAGCTTGGGTTTCAGCTTGCCCCCAGAGGCCCCTGTCCTTCGCTCTTCCCTCCAGGGAAGACGCCTTGAAATTGAGGCAAGTTGCAGGAGGGGAAGACATGAAATAGTGTTGGGTCAGGAACAGCCGGACTCTTTAGAGTCAAGGAGAGGCCAGTGAGGGAAGAGAAGAGTGAGGGAAAAGATGTGGCGAAGAGGCCGCGGGGCCCTGCTGAGGACTCCGGTCAGGCCCAAGAGGCAGGTGACTTAGGAAGGGACTTGATTTGAGCATGACGTGGTGAGTCCCTGTGCTTTGGGTACACGGAGGCTCCTGGGAAAGTCGGCTTCCGCGGGTGACTGGTGCCCGGCAGCGTAGTCCCGGCGTCCCTTTGGGCCAGGCCTCCGGCCTCCCTCCCACCCGTCCTTCTGCGCTTAGGCTCTCAGACCTTAGGGTGTGTGGAGAATTGATGGAGTAGCGTGCAGTGCATTTACGGTTGTTTCTCCCCCAGGTTCCAGCTCCGTTTTCCTGTTGGCCCTGACAATCCTCGCCGGCAGCCAGGCTCTGATGCTCAGTCACTACCCTCACCCAGCATGAGCGTGGACAGGCTGAAGGCCTCGCTCGACCGCCCGTTCCAGAGTCTGGAATCTGCCTTCTACTCCACCTCGGGGCTCAGCAGCCTGGGCCCAGGTGCCAGATGCGAAGGTAAAGATTCGTCATTTCAGGAGGGGCTTTGGTTTCTTTTCACGCTCCATGATAAAGTTGGTCAGTGACAGAGTGTCATCAGACTTATAACACTTGCCATCTGTGTAGAGTGAGGACTAAGGGTTGGGTTTTCTTTTTTTTTTTTTTAAGCAGGATAGGTTTATTGAGCAAAATTTGATTAGGAAGTTGTGAGAGGAGAGAAAGAAGGAAAATTTACATTCAAGAGTGAACACAGGCGTCTCCAGAGTGTAAATAGGCCAGAGAAGAAACAGGCAAGCAAGTGAGATACGTGTGCAAAGGGTCCCGTGGACTCCAAGAGCTGGGCCTTAGGGTTTTATCCAGTTTGACACTTTCTGCCTTCTAATTGGGGGATTTCATCCTTTTTCTTGGTTTGTTCGCTTTGGGGCCACACCTGGTGGTGTTCAGGGCTTACTCTTGGCTTAGGGGACCTTTCGGGAGGTGGAGGGTTGATCCCAGATTAACTATGCGCAAGGTAAGTGTCCTGCCTGCTGTCCCATCACTCCGGCCCCCCTCTTTTATAAAACATGACTTCCCCATGCCGCCCTGCTTTTGTTGTCGGCTGACCAGATCGTGGAATGCTTGTCATCTTCTACAGGCTTGCACACTGGGCCGTGATGTCCACACTGGGGTTCCGGACACCAGGATCCTGCTTTGGGGACCTATACTTTGGGGGCACGGAGGCGCCTGGTACGTTGGCTTCTGCTAGTTGACTGGTGCTCGGGCACCGCCGTCCCGGTGTCCCTCTGGGCTAGGGACGGCACCCAGACCTCACATGCTGCTTCTGGCTTGAGGCTGGCGCGGGAGTCCCTGAGGCATGTGCCGGGCGAGGGGGCTCCTCCCCTTCTTCCTCGCCTTCCTTCCCCTGGCCCCAGTTTTTGTTTGTTTCTATGTGAGGCTGCAGTCTCTGGGAATTTCCCGTGTTCTCGGCTTCTTTCACATTTCCTTCAACGACGAGACTCCGGTAGAACCCAGCCCTGCCCGTTGACTTGTGTGTTGTCTGTGGCTGCGCTAGGACTTGACCATGAAGAGTTGAGTGTCACTGAAGAGACGGCCAGGCCATGGGGGTGGAGGTGGGCGAGAAGGACAGAGGACTAAAATAGTCTCTCTGGCCTTTAGCCAGAAAGTGTGCTGACCATACGCGATCCACACATAGAAGCTAATTGATTTTGTGGTGTTTGGATGGCACCTGGTGATGCTCAGGGGTCACTCCTGGCGCTGTGCTCAGGAATCACTCCTGGAGATGCTTGGGGGACCATTGAATTTCTTTGTGACAGTTCCTTCTTGTTCCTGCCCGAGGTTTCCTTCCTGCGAGTGTGTTATGGACACAAAACTTCTTGTGGTAATTTTGTAAGCTTTCTTGTTTGCTTTTGGGTCACGCTTGGCGATGCTCAGGGGTTACTCCTGGCTCTGCACTCAGGAATTACTCCTGGTGGTGCTCAGGAGACCGTATGAGATGCCGGGGATCGAACCTGGGTTGACTGTGAGCAAGGCAAATGCCCTCCCCACTGTGCTAATGCTCTGCCCCCTCTATTTTTTTTGTTCTTTGGGTAATACCCGGCAATGCTCAGGGATTACTCCTGGCTCTGCACTCAGGGATTAACTCCTGGGGGGTTCTCGGGGGACCATATGGAATGCCGGGATCGAACCTGGCTCGGCCTGTGCAAGGCAGATGCCCTACCCAATGTACTGTTGCTCTGGCCCCAATTTTCAACCCTTAAAGTGAATGCACCTCCTAGTAAAGTTAGTTCAGCCTAGAAGCATGAGCACAGGGCTGGGAAGTTGGCTAAAAGGGCTGGAGTGAAGGTGTTGCATGTGGGAGCCCTGAGTTAGATCCCCAGCAGCACGTGATCCCTGGAGCACCGCCGGTGTGCCCCAAAATAAGACAGAAACTGAGCACAAACATTAGAGCAGGGGCCGGAGCGATAGCCCAGCGGGTAGGGTGTTTGCCTTGCATGCGGCCAGCCTGTGCCGGCCTGGGTTTGATCCCTGGCATCCCATATGGTCCCCGAGCACTGCCAGGAGTAATTCCTGAGTGCAGAGCCAGGAGAAACCCCTGAGCATTGCCGGGTGTGACCCCCCCCCCAAAAAAAAGCAAAAAAAAAAAAAAATTAGACAAGTTACTCCTTTTGGGGGCAGAGGAGGTTGGGCAATACGTGGTGGTGCTCAGGGCTCACTCCGGGCTCTGCTCAGGGATCACTCCGGGCTCTGCTCAGGGCTCACTCCGGGCTCTGCTCAGGGGATCACCCGGGCTCTGCTCAGGGCTCACTCCGGGCTCCTGCCTCAGGGGCTCACTCCGGGCTCTGCTCAGGGCTCACTCCGGGCTCTGCTCAGGGATCACTCCGGGCTCTGCTCAGGGATCACTCCGGGCTCTGCCTCAGGGCTCACCCTCGGGCTCTGCCTCAGGGCTCACTCCGGGCTCTGCTCAGGGGCTCACTCGGGCTCTGCTCAGGGATCACTCCGGGCTCTGCTCAGGGATCACTCCGGGCTCTGCTCAGGGATCACTCCGGGCTCTGCTCAGGGATCACTCCGGGCTCTGCTCAGGGATCACTCGGGCTCTGCTCAGGGATCACTCTGGGCTCTGCTCAGGGATCACTCCGGGCTCTGCTCAGGGCTCACTCCGGGCTCTGCTCAGGGCTCACTCCGGGCTCTGCCCAGGGGATCACCCGGGCTCTGCTCAGGGATCACTCGGGCTCTGCCCAGGGATCACTCCGGGTTCTGCCCAGGGATCACTCCGGGCTCTGCCCAGGGATCACTCAGGCTCTGCTCAGGGATCACTCCTAATAGTGCTCTGGGAACCGTACGCAGGGCCAGACATCCAACTGAGCTTTGCCCTGTGCAGGACAAGTGCCTCGGGCCTGGTACTGTCTCTGGACCTACCCCCAGTTTTAATTGTGGCTCCGCTGCCTTCCGCCGGATCATTGGAAGATGTAGAATTACCCATCTAGGAAGTGACTCGCCCTGTGAGTGGTAGCTAGGACTAGCCTGTCGATCTTCATAAAGGTTGGTTTTTATTTATTTGTGCCGTGAGTTCAGAGCGCTGGCACAGGTCCCGTGCTGAAAGGGCTGTCCCTGGGGCCGCTGCAGCATCAGCAGAGAGAACAAATCGGAGACACGGGGCGGAGTGGGGCTTGACCATACGACTTGGCTTGCTCGCTTGTTTCTCACCCTGTAGTCCTCGGGGACCCTTCCACTGGGCCCTGCTGTTCTGGGGTTGGACTGGGCCTCCCTGTCCCATGAGCCAATCTCTCTGGCCTTCAAGAACAAGAATCTTGCCCAGATAGAATTCAGATTCATTCTGTGCAGAAACACCTTCAGTTTTTTTTTTTTTTTTTTTGCTTTTTGGGTCACGCCCGGCAATGCTCAGGGGTTACTCTTGGCTCTGCACTCAGGAATCACTCCTGGCGGTGCTCGGGGGACCATCTGGGGTGCCGGATATCGAACCCGGGCCGGCATGGGCCGGCCGCGTGCAAGGCCCTACCCGCTGGGCTATCTCTCGGCCCCAACACCTTCAGTTTTAAGAAGAAGAACCCTGTGCTCCCTCTGGTTCTGGAGACCGCACTTATAGCCAGCAAAAATGGCTTTGGACCGTGGCCTTCCAGCCATTTCTGTCAGCCTAGGCCTTGATTATTTTGCCCCCCAAATTTCAGCACAGGCGAAGTCTCGCTCCGCTTCGACTTCCTGTCCTCACGACTGCACAGCCGGGTGAGTGACCTGTGCAGCTTCCTGGGCATTTCGGATTTTGGCTTTCTCCGTAGTCGTGGAGATGTTAATAGAGTCCTCAGCTCCCAGGCGACATAAGTAGGGTCGTTCAGGTTGTGTGGCCCGTGGGAAGTTTCAGCGCTTAGGGGCTGGAGAGATAGCACAGAGTCAAGGAGTTTGCCTTAACTAACCCAGCTGGTCATGTGGCCAACCCCAGTTCTGTCCCTTTGCGCCATCGGAAGTGGCGGCTTGAGCACAGCATTGCCAGGTGTAGCCCAGGAAACAAAAGAAAAAATGATCCAGTTAGGCACCAGAGAGATAGTACAGCGGTTACAGTGTTTGCCTTGGTGCAGCCGGCTGGGTTTGGTCTCTGTCATCCCTGTGTTCCCTGCCCTGCCAGGAGGTCCCTGAGCACCACTGGTTGTGGCCGCAAAACAAACCCCAAAAAAATCCATTGAGGGCCGACATAAAACTCAAAGATGATGCCTGTGCTTTCACATGTGGGGAGACCCGATTCCCTTAGCACTGCTGGGGGGCGATCCCCTGCAGCCTACAGGGAGGCCCGAGCACCACCACATGGAACCAGAACCAGGCTCAAAGAAGTTCGCTGAGGGGAAGGACCTTCGTCTGTCCCTCCTCTGGGCTGGGTCCTGCTAGTTGGGGCCCCTTTCAGCAGAGCAGGGACGGCGCCCCGGTGCCAGGGCCCCGGAGCCAGTTGCTGCTCACAGACTAACCCTTAGGGGAGAGTTTGGGTATTTTGATAGAAAAGATTTTTGTGGCAAACTGGGTGTAATGGGGTCCAGTAAGACAGTGAACCTAGGGAGCCGCCGGTGTCAGGAAGAGTGAACATCTGTTGTGACTCTCAGGGGCTCTTAGCCTATGTTTAAAATACTTGAGCAGGGGCGGAGCGATAGCCCAGCGGGTAGGGTGTTTGCCTTGCCCGCGGCCGGCCTGTGCCGGCCCGGGTTCAATCCCGGCATCCCCTATATGGTCCCCTGAGCACCGCCAGGAGTGATTCCTGAGTGCAGAGCCAGGAGTAACCCCTGAGCATCACCGGGTGCGACCAAAAAAAAAAAAAAAAAAAAGTGAGCATCTGACGGGAATGATTCTAGATATTGTTGCTTCGGCTTTTACAAGCTCAAGAGCTGGAGAGGTGGTTTGTATGCATTGCTGTATCACTGCTGAGTAAATATGTGGGGTGCATTACAATGTAAGAGCTTAGGGCAGCACTCAGGTGACTGACAGGACACCACGAGTGTTCCCGGCTTATCTGTGAGCAAGGCAGGCCTTTCTCTGTGAGCTGAGGGTGTCATAACTGCCTTAAGGACCTGTGGGAGCATTAAACGAGGAAATAATAGGACGTCGCGTGGCTCGGGGCCCTGGCATTTGGTGGACGTGCATGAAGGGTGTGTGTTGATTCCCTTCACCGGCTGCTTGTTGAATGCCAGTGGCCCGGGAATCCGCCCTTCCCTCAGGTGCAGGGGTGGGGGGGCCCTGTCTGCACGGGAGCTTTGGGGGAACTTCCCACTCGCTGCTCCTTTTACCCTGTTTGCACGCGTGTTCGAGGATGGCTGGTTCTGATTTTTAGTCCACAGTGGTCCTGGGAGAGGCAGAGGATGGGGGGTTCAGATGGGACCCCAATGCCTG
>JAJIBD010012290.1:0-36802 GCA_021461705.1 Cryptotis parvus
ATAGTAATTTATGGGACCTTTGAAACCAGAATGCTGGGGCCTGGAAGTGGAATCCTGCCTGTGAAAATCCTGTAACTGTTGTATCTCTGCTCCCTCTCCCAGACTAATCTCCCCTTGGGAAAGCCCATTACAAAGATGTTTGTAAACTAAAACCCTCAGATATATAAAATTCTACCAAGATAAATTAAGATAGTTAGGCATTTGACCCAGTTCTCTTTCTGATGATTACTGATTCTAAACAATTGTACATGAAGACATTCAGGATCTCAGTCTATCAACTCCTGACCCTATGCTTTTTCTCTCTCTTATTTCTTTTTCATTTCTTTTTCTTTCTTTATTATTTTTCATTTATTGGGTATTTCATTCCATGTCTATTGAATCTAGGTTTGGTAGATCAATTAACTAATTACAATGAAATATTTAAGGAGTACTTTGAGTGAACAGCCTATTGAGTAAGGTTCTGGGGATAGCATGAGAGGCACTAGGATTAGACAGAAGGTGGATTGCCATCTTTAGATGACAAAGGACAGGGGTCTCTGTTTTGTTACATGTCTTTCTTCCATATGACTTTGATAAGCTACTCAAAAATAGTGCTAGTTAATTTCCTATTTAAAAAAATTTATTTTATTGAGTCACCATGCCATACAGTTAGAAAGCTGTTCATGATCGGGTTTCAGTCACTCAATATTCCAGCACCATCTCTCCACTCGTGCACATTTCCCACCACCAATGTGCCCCTTTACCCTCCTGCCATCCACCCATGCTCCATCCCCAGCCTGGCACTTTCTCTCTCTCTCTCTCTCTCTCTCTCTCTCTCTCTCTCTCTCTCTCTCTCTCCCTTACCCCCTTGGACATTATGGTTTGCAATACAGATATAATTCTGTGGTGTCCTACCTTCAGGCCTGTTCACCCAGGGCCGATCCCCTGACACTGCTGTCTTCTTCAGAAAAGTGTCTGTTCATTTCCTCTCCCCATTTTTTGCTATGGTCTGAGGATTTGGGGAGGAGGGCTGTTGAGCTTCCTGAGTACTTTATATATCCTGAGTAGCAACTTTCTATCTGATTCTTTTCTTCTTTTTTGGCATACCCAGCAATGCTCAGGGTTATTCCTGGCTCAGGCATTACTCAGGAATACTCAGGAATTACTCCTGGCGGTGCTTGGGGGACCATATGGGATTCTGGGGACTGAACCTGGGTTGGCCGTGTGCAAGGCAAAACACACAACCCACTGTACTATCACTCTGGCTCCTATAGGATGTATTGAATGCAAATATTTTGTCCCAGTCAATTGGGTTTCTTTTAGATTTAACTTCTCTTTATATTGCCATGAAGAAATTCATTAATTTTCTTTTTTAATTTTTTATTATTAGGCATACCTGACCTGAAGCCCAGTTATGCCTGATCCAGAGACTCAGATACATGGGACAGAGCTGCCTCCGGCTCTCCCTGTGTCCAACTGATCATGAGGTGCCCAGGGGGTTCTAGCCCTGACTCACCATCCCAGCAGAGCCTCACAGGAAGCCAGAGGAACTCCCACACCATGAGGACCACCATTTTATACATCTGGACTCCATAGCTCATTAGAGCTCCACCCAGCAAAAAAGCTGATCTTTCCTTGTCTTGTGCAGTTGCTTTGTGGCCCCACGGTTCATCAATAAATGCACGAGATGAGAGGCTACTCCATAGTACCCCACCCACATGGCAGAGCCTGGCAAGCTACCTGTGTCATATTTGATATGCCAAAAACCAGTAACTATTATACACCTCCATTCCTATGACCTGAAGGAATGGTTTGAGGCTCTTCATGTTCCTGAAACAAGCAGATGCCCTTGGGCTACACTAGCATGTGACAGGACATATGGAGATGTTACTGGTGCCTGCCCGAGCTAATCGATGAACAACGGGAAGACAAGTGATACAGTGATACCACCGTGAGATTTACAGTTACAAAAGTGTTCATATTTGGGTTTCAGTCATACAGTGTTCCAGCATCCATCCCTTCCCCAGTGCCCATTTCCCTCCACCAATGTCCCATGATTTCCTCTTCCCCCCCAACTTGTATCTATGGCAGGAAATTTTTACTTCTCTCTCTCCCTCTCTCTCTTCCTTTTTTTTGCACACTGTCGCTTGCAATACATGCAGTTAGAAGTTATCATGTATATCCTTTTGCCTACTTTCAATGCTCAGTTCTATGCTGGTATTACCATTTACAATAATTATTAGTACACTGTTCCTTTCTCTGTATTCCTAACCTCTGACTCCCACACATTTGCAGTAGGTTCTACCAACTGACAAGACCTCCTGATCCATGTTTTGTCTGGCCTTGGATATTGGTATCATGCTATTTTTATTATATTCCACAAATAAATGCAGTCATTGTATAACTTCACTCAACATGATCCTCTCCATGTCCATCCATTTATAGGCAAATTTCATAGCTTCATTATTCCTAACAGCTCTGTAGTATTCTATTGTATACATGTACCAAGTTTCTTTATCCAGTCATCAGTTCTCGGGCACTCTGGTTGTTTCCAGAATCTGGCTATTGTGAATAGTGCTGCTATGAAAATAAAACTGCAGATGGTGTTTCTACTGTGTGGTTTTGGCTTCCCAGGGTATATTCCCAGGAGTGGTATGGCTGGGTCAAATGGGAGCTCGATTTCTAGTCTTTGGAGGAATGTCCATATTGTTTTCCAAAAATGCTATACTAGTTGACATTCCCACCAACAACGGATGAGAGTCCCCTTTCCCCACATCCACACCAGCACTTGTTGTTCTTGCTCTTTTGGATATGCGCCAGTCTCTGTGGTGTGAGATGACATCTCATTTTTGTTTTGATTTGCATCTCTCTGATGATTAGTGATGATGAGCATCTTTTCATATGTCTTTTGGCCATTCAAAAAACTCATTAATTTGATGTAGTCCCATTTATTTTTTTATTCTGTTGCCTTTGTCTTGGAATCATTTTACTTAAAAAACACGTTGGAAGTCCTAATCTCAAAGTATCATACTGATATTTTCCACAATGTATTTTATGGATTTTGATCAATCCTTAGGGGTTTTAATTCACTTTAAATTGACTTTTATAAAAGTAGTGAGATATGGATTTATCTTTTAGTTTTTTTGCATGTAGTTATCTAGTTTACCCCACATTATTTAATGAAGAGATACATGCAATCAGAACCTTTGTCAAAAATTAATTGGTCACTTATCTAGGGAATTGTCTTTGAGTATGTAATTCTAACCCAGTGGCCAGAAAGTTGATTCTAATTTCAGTACCATGTTGTTTTATCACTGTAACTTTATAATATATATTCAAGTTAGGTAATGGGATACCACCCTACATTTTATTCCTCAGTATAGTTTTGGTCTTTCGAGGTATTATATGATTCCATACACACTAAGTTGTTGACTGTTCTAAGTCCTTGAATAATTTCATATGAAGTTGGATGGGAATGGGGGTTACAATGAATCTATATAATAATTTACTAAGGATGGTCATTCTGGCAAAACTGATTCTTTCAATCCATTAACTTTGAATGTTTTTCCACTTACCAAGGTCTTCCATCTTTCTAAAGTGGCTTACAGGGGCCGGAGTGATAGCCCAGCGGGTAGGGCTATGCCTTGCACGTAGCCGGCCCATGCCGGCCCGGGTTCGATCTCTGGCATCCCATATGGCCCCCCGAGCACCGCCAGGAGTAATTCCTGAGTGCACCACCAGGAGTAACCCCCTGAGCATCGCCGGGTATGACCCAAAAAGACAAAAAAAAAAAAAAAAAAAAAAGTGGCTTACAATTTTCAAGGTATAGGTTTCTTGTATCTTGATAAACTGATAGCTAGGGTACTTGATTTTTTTGAGAAACTTGAATGGGTTTGACACTTTGGTCCCCTTCTCTCTTAGTTAATTATTCTCATACAGGGATCTAAGAGATTTTTGTGTTGACTTTGTAACTGACTGTCGGTGAACGCCGCCTGGGTCCCCGACAGTGTCAGGACAGAGGTTCTCTTCTACCTCCGAGGACGCCGGGAGAACAGATGAAAACTCACGAGTCCCGGTGTAGTTCCAAAAAAGGCTTTTAATAGTACAAAAAGCTCTTCCACAGCACTCCAATATAACGAACAAACTTTAGCTCTGGTCCGAACTTAGACCATACAAAAGAGCCTAAATCTTTCACCAAAGAGAGAGGATCTCACCCGAGCTGAGTCCTACCCAGAAGGAGCAAAAGGCCAAAGAGCAAAAAGCCAAAAGCCAAAAGCCGAGCCGAGGAGCCAAAAGCTGAAGGCTGAGGAACCCAAAAGGCTAAAGGTGAAGCTTGAAGGGGCCTCAAGTCAGCCCCCTTATATACACCAAAGTAATCCAACCGGGAGGGGCATGTCAACAAAGAACTCTAAACAGAGTGTAGTGCCACACCCTACTGCAGGTATAAACAAAGGTTATGCCAAGGTCTAATCCTTTCTACCAAGATTATCTCTTATGTAAAATACTGGAGAAAGAGAGGGCTGATATAAAGTAATACATCTTAACTTCAAGAGCTTCATGTAATCTAGATGGTACCCACAAGGTCCTTCTTATTATCTGCACCAGGGTGATTCTGAGTATCTTGTTTTCGTGTACTGAAAGGGTCACACTCGCCTGCTTAGAGCAAACTAGTATGATCCTTCCTATAGTCTTCCTATAGTCTCAGCGTAGCCAGGGTGGTAGTCTCTTGGTAAGTTCTAACTGTCCCACGTTGGGTGCAGTGCTAACTTTGGATCACCTCATCACAGGGGTGTGGTTGAAGACGACACCTGGGGCTGTATAACTAATGTAGCGGTGGTTCCGTGCATCAGAAGCAGTGTTTTCCCTTGAAGGCCCAGGTGGAGATTCAGAAACACTTTGATCGACTGTTGAAGTATGGGATCACTGATGGTGCCAACAACCCTGAAACACAACTCTACTGTCTTCCCGTTCATCATCGATTTGCTCGAGCAGGCACCAGTAATCTCCCTATATGTCCTGTCTCATGCAAGTAGAGCCCAAAGGCACCTGCTTGCTCCAGGAACATAAAGAGCCTCAAACCATTCCATCAGGTCAAGGGAATGAGGTCTATAATTGTTATTGGTATTTGGCATATCAAATACCGACACAGGTAGCTTCCCAGGCTCTGCTGTGCGGGTAGCATACTCTTGTAGTCATCTAAAAATCCAGCATTTATTGATGAACCATGCAAGCCAGGCTGTGATAGGCTGGTCTGCTGGGTGGAGTTCTGATGAGGGGGAAGTGCAGATGTGGAAAATGGCGTCCCTCATGGAGTGGGGGGGTCGTCTGGCTTGTTGTGAGGCTCTGCTGGGGTGGTGGGCCAGGGCTAGAACCTGCCATCCCTCCCGGTGCCTCATGAGTGGCTGGGCACAGGGAGAGTCAGTAGCAGCTCTGCCCCATGTCTATCAAAAAGGCTTTTAATAGCACAAAAGCTCTACCATTGCCATCCAATATAATGAAAGAACTCAAGCTCTGGTCAGAACTTAGGCCACACAAGAGAGCCCAAGTCTCCCACCAAAGAGAGAGGACCTCACCAGAGAAGAGTCCTACCCAAAAGAAGGAGCAGGAAAAAGGGGAAAAGGAGTTCTACTCTTTTCAACTCTACTACCATCCCAGAAACCAGATAGATGATTACATACCAGTCCAGGATTTTGGGGCAATAAAAACAGCCTCCAATATCTTATACTGTCTAGGGTAACCCATGCTACACCACATTATGGTGGCCCAATTCCACCCCCTGTCAATTAATTTCCAGTCTACATAACATTATGTTGACCCGATTCCATATCTTCCCTGACAGGATTCATAGACTATACCACATTATAGGGGTCCTATTCCACACCCCTTGTGAATGGGATCTGTCACCTATACCACATAAAGGGAGCCCTATTCTATATCCCTGTGAGTGGAATATGGAGTCTATATCACATTATGATGGCCCTAATCTATGACCACAGCTAATGGGATCCAGAGTCTACACCATGTTCATCTCAAACCTGAAAAAGGAAGCTCTCCTGACATGCACCGCAGTTTGCAGATGGCTGTGTTGCTATCCCTGAACAACTGGGCTCTGCATTTATCGAACAGTTTCATTCTGGGAAAGCATTTAAAGAAAATACTCTAATCAAGCATTCTATAGCCCTAAGCTCTCTGGCATAAGCAAAACATTTTTTGAGAAGAGCATTTTGTGCACCAACAGGATTCTCAGCAAGGGCCTAGGGCACTGCCCCAGGTGCAGAGTGTTGGGGGAGCCTCCCTTAGGAAATCTCACCACATAGATACACACCGAAGAATTAACCACACTGAAAACATGAAATACAAACGACAACAACCAAATATAAAAATGTGTCTGTCAAGGTAGCAGTCTGGGGGCAGGAGGCAATTTTGGAACAGCAGTGGAGAAATTGGTGCTAGAACATTAATTATTTAAAACTCAACTATCAATGCCTTTGTAAATAACATTTATTAAACAAATAATTTTTAATTTAAAAATGTAGAAAAGAAAAAATTATTATGGATTTTACTGATATTCCTCACGACCCAGGGATATTGGTACATGTTGGTGATGGTCTGTACCCTCTCTGGATGGATGGAATTCTCCATATGAACTGAAAAGGCCTGGGAAATGTCTAAATGCCTGCTAAGAGAGGCTGTCTTTATGCATGAGGATCCCTATTTCTATCAGGTCTGACAAGGAACAAGGAACTTGCTTTTTGACAGAGGCAGCTAAGGACATGGGGATACCTGGACGGTCCACATGGGTAATCATCTATAGTCAGTAGCAGCCAGGAAAATGAACAGAACCCTTACGCCACAGCTGGGGATGTTCTGTTAGAAGAGCCACCTATGGTGGTTCAGTTACTCCTACAGTGTTACTTAGAATTAGATTAGTCAAACTAAAGGAACAGGGCTATTCCTTTCTGAAATTCTATATGGGGAGTCCTTCTTCATTAATAAAGTCATCAAGGGTGACTTAAGAGAAGTTGTCCACTCACGATAAGGCAGCAGCTGACACCCCTGGGACAGACACTAACTAAAGTTAATAAATCTGAGACAGACCCGTCCAGCTTAACCATCACCACAGTACATTTGTACCAGCCTATGGATGCAATCTGGATAAAAGAATGGAATGGACAGCTGCTGAAGCCTCTTTGAGAGATTCTTTTGTTGTCATTTTATCCATTCCCACTGCAGTTAACTTTGTAGCAGTTGTCCCCTGGTTCACCATTAAGTCTGCAACTCCTTATCAGGACATCCCTGATGCAGAGCTGTCGGGCGCTCCGCCGGGGGTCCCCGACAGTGCCGGGAAGCGAAGTTCCCTTCTACCTCCGAAGCTAGCGAGGAATGGATGAACACTCAGGAATCCGATGCGGTTTTAAAAGGCTTTACTTATCACAGGTTCAGGCATACAAATCAGCAAAAGGAAAAACCCGATGCTTAGGATTCCAGGCTAGAACCCCAGCCACGTGTAGGCCAAGATGGCGACCACCACGTGTAAAACTTCCAAGGGGAATAAACACTCACAAGGAAAGATCCCACCGGGAAGAAGACCGGGAGAGCAGGAACCGGCTAGTTTATACCACCCCCCCCGCAGCAACTCAGACCTTCCTCCCATTGTTATGGAAAGCAGGGAGGGTCCAATGCCCTCAGGTAATCCCTCCCTGCATCTCACCTAGGGCCTTTACTGTGCTAATGTTTTGAGCCAGGAATGCCTTTGAAATGTAGAGAAGGGGGTTTCTGAGATGGCATGTCACTGTACCAAAGATCAACACCAATGCCAGTTAAATATATCTCCAAGCCTTCACAAGTCTCCTCTACTTCATTGTAGTTTTATATTTTATCAGGGAGCCATGCTTGTTTGTTTGGAAGCAAACAGCATTTCTCTCTGGTCTAATTACTTAGGTGTCCTTACGTGGCCAGGCTAATATGCTGGTAAGATCTAGCTAGTCCCACGATGATTGTGATAGCATGGGAGAATATTTATACCAGCTAGTACAGCATACATGGTCGGATAAACTGCCACATTTAGACTACCCCTTATCTACGGAGTGATTTGGCGGGAGGCAATCCAGAGCAGATGCAGCGGCCCTTAGGAGTCCTGCAACACAGAGCCATGGTGCATGGTCACCCTCCAGCATATCCTGGCACATTGTCCTCAACATCATCCTGTGGAACCAACTGAATCCTGAATCTAGAGGCCACAGCCTCGCACTAGTCACCCCAAAAAGTTGACTTACTCTTTGTCTGAAGCTAGAGGGTCGCAACTGGATGCAGAAAGGCATGTTAGGGACTGTGATCTTTGTGACCCTGAATATCTCTGTCAGGAGACCAGTAGTGTATTACCAGTATCTGTCCAGATACCAGTGAGCAGTCTCACTACTCCAGTGGCATTGCATCTCCTCAATTCTGTTTGCTATATTATTTCCCTCATCATAAGGTGCTTGCTTCGGGTTGGCTGTGCATTGTGTGGCTCCCAATTCTAATCCTGACTGCAGAGTGTGATCATAAAAGGCCACAGTTGAAAGAAGCCCACCTGATGATGCTGTGGATGCACAAGCCCCTGGATCGGAATGGTCAGATGCTACTTGATCCCAGTATAGTCTAAACATCAAAGGAGGGATCTGTGGCAGGAGTCTATAGGAGCATTGACTGTGGGAATGTGAACCGCTGTGGTGAGAGGGGAGGGAGAAGCGATTCTTCTACCTAATGCCTATGGTCCCCAGGGCAAGTGCCACCAAACAGTGGGAAACAAGTGTCCTTGTCTAGAGTGATCAATGCTTTTTCCTGCTTCTGTAATCATCTTTGCTGAGGACTAAGGACATTTATATAAATTCCCTTTTGTCCTTGGGGTTTGAACTGTAGATATGAATCCTCCAAGTCCCAGTGACATGCTTACTAGAGCTGCTTCCTGAGAAAGCCTCAGTACCTATATCTTGTTGAGTGATATATAAGCCATAAAGAAAGAAAACTAGAGTGAGTGAGGGGGTGGGAACAGGGAGTGGTGGGCTGGCTTGGGTGAACCAAAAAATAATAATAAAAAGAAAACTGGAGTTTCAATACAGCAACATGGAAGATCTTTGAGTCAGTTTTTGCCATAAAATAAATGTTAGAAAAATTATCTTTATTTAAAAACTAGGGAAGAACATGTTAGGCTGAGATTGTTTCTGATTGACATACAAAATAATGTGGGCAAACATTTCAGTCACCAGCTTAGTACATTTTCTCTTAATATTTTGTTCATTGTTATTTAAAGATGTTCTAGGACTTTGCTAATTATCATGCTGGTTCCTCCACTCACATTTTGTTCAAATATAACTAATTCCAAAGAGAGGTAGTATTTATTTTCTTTTTCAATTATGCAGTCACCTTTCATTCTGATTATTGCAAGTTATGCAAATTAAGCTAGAAAAGGGATTTGATTTAATCAACAGTGCATTTGCTTACACTGATTTGAATATTAGCCATGCTCTATATGGAAATCACCCAGGAGAAGGGAATTTGTTGCTATGCACTGTGACCAAGTCCTGACACAACTATTGCTAGCTATGCCTGTTTCAAATCTCAAGGTCAGGCTCAATCAAATCAATTTGGGGAGGTTGTGAAGAGGCCCTCCTCTTAGTTCTATTCCTGTGGTGATTCTAAAAAGGGACTGAACTGTTCAGTTCATACAAACCTCTGGTTTATTTATTAATTTTGAGGGGGTAGAGAGAGAGTGAGAGTGAGTGAGCGAGAGAGAGAGACACACACACACACAGCAGAGAGAGAGAGAGAGAGAGAGAGAGAGAGAGAGAGAGAGAGAGAGAGAGAGAGAGAGAGAGAGAAAAGAGCAAGAAGAGAGTGAGAGCTTTTTGTCTCAGAGGAACTCACCATTCACTGAAAGGAGGTGACATTCTTTGCATTCCAGGTGGGGGTGGGTGACTAACATATTTGTTCTGGGAAAAACATGACCCTAGGGTGTTTGGAATAGTTAGCAATCTAGGAGGCTGGAGAAACTCATTTTGCTCAGAGGGTCAGGGACCCAAAATTACCAGCACAGGTTGGGCCAAAGACGGAACAGAGAACCTAGGAAGAAACAAGCAGCTCCTCAGGAGTTCCAGGACCAGCAGATCAACAAAACTCATCTCTGTAGGGCTAAAGATGAGTTTCCTCCCCCACCACTGGTCCTGGTGGGGAGGAAGCAGACAGGAAATGGGAGTTACAGGGTCACAAACACTATCTTGAAGCTGCTTGGGGCGATTCCAACTGCATTTTTGTTTTAGAAAGCTAGGAAGATTTTAAAAATTTCCCTCACTGATAAACCAGAGCAAGGATGAAGTTGAAGTCGGCAAATAGATAGAGCCCTCATGGCAATGGCGTTCCTAGGGTTTAATAAAACCAATAGCCCTGAGGCTGCAAAAGCCCACCTTGCAGGCACAGGAAGTAAGGCCTGTAAGTCTTTACTGGGCCTCCAGAGCAGAAAAACAGAGCAGGTTAGACCCCACTCTGAGAGAAGCTGCACAGGAACAAAGGCCAAGGAAAGGCATTTCAAAGAGGACATCAACCACTCCCAGCAACTGACCCAGCAACCAATTTTTACCTAGGTAGAAGCCCCACAAGAGGCAGCTAGGGATAAACCTTATAAAAGCTACCTTGAACAAAGGAAGTGTGGGCACATGCTGCCCGAGCCCATGTGCTGCTTGCGCCCACGTGACCCATCACAAGTGCAGCCCACATTTCCCCCTTGAAATGCAGGGCTCTCTCTGCCTTTGGAGCTCACATTCTCCATTGAACATTATTCTCTCTCCCACTTTCCCTCTCCCTTTTGTCCCCCTCCCACCCCAACCCTCCAAATAAGATGTTTTTACTTGAAGTGACTGCTGTCTACTCCTGAAATTCCTCTTCTGTGAGAAAGACAAGAACCCCTAAGGCCTGGGTAAGGCCGAGCCTTCCCAGACGGTCCCAGGGTGGCAGAGGCTGAAGAGACACATAAGCTGCATGTGGGGCCTCAATGACCTCGAGGAGAGACTTTAGTATTTTTGTAGTTGCTAATCTGCCAGCTCAGAAGTAGGATGGATGATTGGCTGAGATACAGAGTTTAACAATTTCACTTAAACACAGGCAGCAGGCTGTATTCTGATTAAAACCACAATCAAGGAATCTGGAAACCGGAATTTCATGATGGCTGAAACCTATTTTTATTTTCTTCTAACCCCATTTTCACAGTTGTTAATCTTCACCAGTCTTTTCTTTTACTGTCATTGTGGTTTTACGCATTTAAAAAACTGGCAGGAACCCTCCAGTCTTGCAAGGTCACTTGGTTCCTGAAGAAGTTGAAGTGTGCTGTGCTTCTCACCACAGACTGTTTCTTCTGCCCTATTTTATGAAAATGAACACAAAGGACAAATAAAGTTGTTAATACAGTATTTAATCTTTCATTAGAAATTTTACAAATTGTTTACAAATGGGAAAACATAAAGGTCTCGAATGCATTCCTTTAGTTGCGGGAGGTAAGCTGTATTGTGCTGCTTCTGGGGCCACCTTGTGGGAGACAACTGTATTTAGAATTTGGGAATTAATGGATTTTAGAAAGTTCATGACACTTTGTAATTCTGGGCTCTATAGTTATACAATATAAACATAGAGACTGCTACTTAGTATCCATTAGAATAGGGAAACTTCCAGAAAATATCCTATAGGGACTGGAGTGATAGCACAGCACATAGGACATTTGCCTTGCACACAACTGACCCAGGTTTGATCCCCAGCATCCCATATAGTCCCCTAGCATCACCAGGAGTAATTCCTGAGTGCACAGCCAGGAGAAATCCCTGAGCATCAAAGGGTGTGATCCAAAAAACAATATATACATACACACATATACATGTATATGTATATGTGTATACATATATGCATATATGTATACACGTATGCATGCATGTAAACATGCACACATGTATACATGCATGCATATATACATATTTACATATATACATATCTCCTATAATAGAAAAGATATCTATGAAAATGTATCTTTACTACAAAATAAATGAAAAGGTTTTAGTTATTAAGTACTTTAATTGTCATAAATCTTTTCTTCAGATTTTTATACAAAAGCCTAAGAGTTGGAGAGTACAGACAGACATGTTAGGATTTCTTCTAGAGGGTATCAGAGTAAACGAGATAACAGATCACATCTTGTTTTTAGGACACAGCTGGTTGCACTCAGCTCAGGAGTTACTCCTGATTCTGAGCTCAGGGATCACTGCAGGCAGAGCTGGAGGGAATATATGGGTGTTGGGAACTGAGCTGGGTCCGAAGCATGCAAGACAAGCACCCTACCCCCTGTACCCTCCCTATGACTACAGATCTGTATGTGTAAGGAGAACTTGAGTCTCACCGCATAAGTCTTTTGTCTTTTATTGGCAAATGAGCTGGGTCGCTCTCTGAGTTTTTCTATGAAGTACAATTTGTGCTCTAGCCCCTCTGACTTCTGAATATCATATTGGGGATGAGTTATGAATTGCTATTCTTCAAAAGAGCCTATAGTCTGCACTGTTATCTTTGACTGGTTGCAGATCCTCTCACAAATTCTCTCTCCATAGTAAAAAAGTGACAGATTTCTGAAGCTACTGCAGACCCTAAATGGGCTCTGAGGCACCAACAGCCTAGATTTTCTTAGACTACACTGACATCTTATCCACCATACCTAGCTCTGCCAGTTTAGGCCTGGTGCCACACGAATAACTTCTCCCTAAAGATGTGCCTGGGAGTGTCAGAGTCTCCATATACCTGCTTTTAGCTGGAACAATCTCTTAACAAACAGTGGAAGCATGGAGACTAGGAAAAGTTGAAGCATACTAAATGGGACAATTTTGTTTTTTTGTTTTAGTTTTTGCTTTTTGAATCACATCTGGAGATTCCTCCGGGATTACTCCTGGTGAAGTAACTCCTCGCAGTGCTCAGTGAACCTAATGGGTTGCGGTGGATCAAACCTGGATAGGCTGCATGCAAGGTCAATGCCCTACCCGCTGGACTATTGCCTGGCCCACAAACATTTTTTATGATGAGTGGAGTCCTAGCAGCATCTTCTTTCTTTCTTTTATTTTTTTTGGGGGTCACATCCAGCGACACCCAGGGGTTATTCCTGGTTCTTCACTCAGGAATTACTCCTGGCGGTGCTGGGGTGGGGGTGGGGGAACCATACGAATGCTGGGGATTGAACCCAGGTCAACCACGTGCAAGGCAAACGCCCTACCCGCTTGCAACATCTTGTTTCCAATACAGTCTATACAAAGTAGTATTAGAACTTTCTAGAAAAACCAATATTATCTGTTCCTCTAAAAAATTTTATGATTCCCCAGGAATGATATATTTAAGTTAAAACTTTTGAGGCTGGAGCAAAGGGTACAGGGTAGGGCTTTTGCTTTGCATGTAGCCAAGCTGGGTTTCATCCCTGGCATCCTATATCTCCAAGTCCCACCAGGAATGATTCCTGAGCACAGAGACTGTGCTTCAGCACTGCCAGGTGTGGCACCCAAACAAGCAGAAACATCCCTTAGTGTAGAGCACATTTTGCTTGCAGATATACTCCTTACCACCTCTAAGGAATTAGGAGTATGTAGTCAAACTGCATTTAAATATAATGTAAAACAGACATGCTTTACCCTGCAATATCTCAGTGAGAATAGTGTTGCAATTTCTTTTATGCAATTTTATATTTAATTATTTTATGCCCAATTAAAGTATTTCCTTATCTGAGGACATTTCTGATCAAATTCTTTCCTCTTTGCCTTTGCTTAGGCAGACAGAGAGGAAAGGGCCCCAGGACAATGGAATTCCCAGGGAGCAGCAGAACCACCTAAGCCCTAAGGCCTTCAGGACATGAACACAGGAATTGGGCCAATGTACAAGACCAGGAAAGTAGCAGCAGACATCAGGGAAGTTGAGTGATGAGCAGCAAGTGCTCTGTGGAACTCTTGGTTAAACATAGCTTCTCCCACATTCCCAAAATCTGAATAGCAAAGGTGGCTTGTAAGAGGTTCTGAGCACTTAGTTCCCTTATGTGTATAACCCTAACAGCTCTGGTCAGATGTTCTGAAAAGAGTTTGCAGGCAGAGTAACCGGCAATGGATGTTCAGAGTGGGAGATGAGTGACTTAGAATGAATGCGGTTGCCATTATGTGCCATTGGCTTCCTTTTTGGCCCATTACCTCTCTCAATCTTATTTATTTTTTTCTATTATGATAACTCTGAGGACAAGTATTCTACAGATCTCTGGAATTAAGATGTCATTATACCTAAGAAATCCAGCGTAAGTTAAAAACACCTTAAACAGTGATGCATTTATTTAACCTACCAAGCAATATAACTGATAAAATAAAGATTTTTATTCCCATTTTTTCTGAAGGCATGATTTGAATAATTTACAATTACCTCTGAGAAAGAATTGAACAATGATGTGATGCAAATGAGCTTAAAATTATGTTCTATGGAATCAAATGCTTAGTTGTAGGAAAGTCATTCAAAGTTTTTGCTATCCAATGGTGAGTAGCAAGTCACCTTAAAACTTTGTGTCTTTTTTTTTTTTCATTATTCTATTACACCACCTTTAAACATACAGTTACAAGATACCCATGCTTGAGTTTTGGTTCTACAGTGTTTCAACACCCATCTCTCCACCCTTGCACGTCTCCCATCACCAATGTCCCCACCTCCCTCCCCCCTTCCCCCAGCCCACCTCCATGGAGGGTTCTGTATCTCCTTTCTCTCTTTCTCTATCTCTCCCTCCTGCCTACATTTCCTACACATTGTGGAATGTAGTATATTCTAGGACATGATTGGTTTCACTCGTTTGATGGACTTAGGGAGCCTCATGGTCAGCTGAGCTAGGGGAGAGCTGAGTGTCAGCTCTCCCCGTTGCATCTAAGGCTCTGTATGCTATGACTGGTTGCTCTGGAGCAGTTCCTGGGTCGGGCCACCAGGCTCCTGAACAAGATAGAGAGGGGAAGGGGTGGCCCTAGCTCCATCTGACGAATGCCCAGTGACTTCCACTTCTGGGAGCTGCCTACCTGAGCTTGAACTCAGCTACTCTGTTAATCTGGTCTTGAGATCAGCATCTCTCTTGGGCAGGTTCTGATGTGCTGCAGCATCTGGACAGCGAAAATGGCGACTGTTGTGGTGTATCGGGGGATTCCACTGGGGTCCTGAACAGTACCGGGAAGTGAGTTCCCTTCTACCTCCGAGCTGGTGGGGAATGGATGAAAACTCAGGAATCCGGCACAGGTTTTAAAATGCTTTACTTATCACAGGTTCAGGCATACAAATCAGCAATAGGAAAAAACCCTGTGCTTAGGATTCCCAGCTAGAACCCAGCCACGTGTGGGCCAAGATGACCCCCACCACGTATTAAGACCTTGTAGAGAGGAGACAAAGACAAGACTTCAGCAGAAAGGGCAAGAGCAATCCCAAAAGAGTGCAAGCCCCAAAAGAGAGCCCCCCCCCCAAAAAGAGAAGCACACAAGAGAGAAAGCAGGCTAGTTTTATCCCCCTGCAATGCAGACCTCCCAATTTTATGTGAAGCAGGCAGGATCAAATGCCCTAGGGTAATTTCTCCCAGCACCTCACCTAGGCCCTTTTACATGCTAATGTCTTGAGCCAAGATCTGCCTGGAAATGCCTTTATAAGGTAGAGAAGGGGGTTTCTGAAATGACATTCTTCTGTACCAAAGACTATACTAATGCCAGCTAAATATTACTCCAAGCCTTCACAAGAGTCTCATCTACTTCATGGTAGTTTTGTATTTTAGTTGTTTCTGATTGGAAGCAAACAGCATTTCTTTCTGGTCTAATTACTTAGAGATCCAAATTGGCCAGGAAAATATGCTGGTAAGATCTAGCTAGTCCCACGTTTTCGGGGAGCTCCGCCGGGGTCCCTGACAGTGCCGGGAAGCGAGTTCCCTTCTACCTCCGGCCGGCGAGGAATGGATGAAAACTCAGGAATTCGATGCAGTTTTAAAAGGCTTTACTTATCACAAGTTCGGGGCATACAAATCAGCAAAAGGAAAAGCCCGGTGCTTAGGATTCCAGGCTAGAACCCCAGCCACGTGTAGGCCAAGATGGCGGCCACCACGTGTAAAGGCTTTGTAAAAAAGGAGAAGACAAGACTCCCAAGAAGGGTGAGCACTCACAAAGAGAGAGCCCAAAAAGAAGCACGCAAGAGAGAGGAAACAGGCTAGTTTTATACCCCTGAGTATAGTTTTATACTCAGACCTTCCTCCCACTGTTATGGAAAGCAGAGAGGGTCAAATGCCCTTAGGTAATCCCTCCCTGCACTTCACCTAGGCCCTTTAGCATGCTAATGTTTCGAGCCAAGATCTGCCTGGAAATGCCTTTATAGGGTAGAGAAGGGGGTTTCTGAGATGGCATGTCTCTGTACCAAAGACTAATACTAATGCCAGTTAAATATTTCTCCAACCCTTCACAAGTCTCTTCTACTTCATTGTAGTTTTGTATTTTAGTTGCCTTTGAGTATATCAGGGAGCTATGCTTGTTTGCTTGGAAGCAAACAACATTTCTCTCTGGTCTAATTACTTAGGGGTCCTACGTGGCCAGGCTAATATGCTGGTAAGATCTAGCTAGTCCCACAATGATTGTGGTAGCTTGGGAGAATATTTATACCAACTAGTACAGCATACATGGTCAGATAAACTGCCACATTTAGACTACCCCCTTATCTACGAAATGATTTGCAGGCAGCAATTCAGAGCAGATGCAGCGGCCCTTAGAGGAGTCCTGCAACACCACGTTGATTGTGGTAGCATGAGAGAATATTTATACCAGCCAGTACAGAATACATGGGTAGATAAATTGCCACATTTAAACTACCCCCTTATCTATGAAGTGACCTGCAGGAGGCAATCCAGGGCAGATACAGCAGCTCTTAGGTGTCCTGCAACAGTGGTGGGCGAGTCTCATCCGGCTGCTTCTGGGGCCACCTAGAGGTGATAGGCCCACTCCCAAAACCCATCTGTCCTCCTGGGAGCCTCATGGTCAGCTGGAGCTAGGGGAGAGCTGAATGCCAGCTCTCCCTGTTGCATCTGAGGCTCTGCATGCTATGGCTGGTTACCCTGAAAGCTTAGTGTCTTAAGACAAGTATTTTACTGTTCTTCCCGGTTTTAGCTTCAATGGGCTTACGAAATGAGAAAAGATTCACTGAACTTTTCCCCTACCCCTTTTGCACTGCAGTTTGAGGGCTCAGTTGGGCTGAAATGTATATAATGAGATCTCAAAGAGATCTCCACAGATGCTAGCTGTTCACAGAGACTCTGCTTAGGCTGTTGATGGAAGGTCTAAGTTCCTGTTCATGTGGGTCTCCATACACAATGAGGAGCCTCAAGCCACTGCTATTCATCTAAGAAGAGGAAGGAAGAAATTGCCAGTCTAAGAAACTATTTTGGCTGTTTTCTATGAAGTCATGTGGTCAGACCAGACTCAGGAGAATGAGTATAAACTATATTTTTAACATGAGACTTGCTTATGTCTAGGGCATCTCCATTTTTCACTTAGCTACCATATCTAGTCAAAACTATTCACATATCCCCAGGTCCAAACTATACTCATTTTCTTCTGTCATTCCACTCTTTTCCCAAAGTTAGGAGTATGGCATGAGTTCAAAGACTAGGGTCTCATGATCATATCCAGGACCAAATATAAATGGAGGTCTCTGGTGCATCTCCTCTGGTGAGATTTCTTGTATGTAAAGTCTGAGATACAGAAAAGTGTCCCGCCCCTGAGCTGCAGGGTAGGACTCAACTGGGAAATCTCGAGGGGGCATGCGACCTGAATGAATGAGAAAACAGAAAGAAGAGAAGGAGCACAAGTCACCTAGGTTGATCAAGTGCTCGTCTTTATTGAGCAGTTCACAGTATTTATACATGAAAAGGGCGGGGAGAGGACAGGACCTACAGTAAGTTGGGGGAGAAATGGGCAAATGTTCATTATTTCCATATAAGGAATGGATCGTGCTTTACAGGGACAGGCAGGACAGGGTTTAGGGTTTTACAATGCCTCACATAGCAAAGGCAGTAGCTGGTGGTTATAGGGATGGTCACGAAGTTCTCCAAGGAATGGAGACACCACCTGGATATCTGAGGGACAGATCAGATTGGAGGTCCGTCTCTCGTCTCTCGGCTCCCCACAGAAAAGTTGTTATAAAGGGGTTAATATCCAGAATATATCAGGCACTGGTACAAATACATAAGAAAAAAACAGCCAACCCCATTAGAAAATGGGGAGAGGAGATGAACAGAAACTTTGACAAGGAAGAAATCCAAATGGCCAAAAGGCATATGAGAAAATGCTCATCATCACTAATCATCAGAGATATGCAAATCAAAACAACAATGAGATATCACCTCACACCACAGAGAATGGCCCATATCCAAAAGGGTAAAAGCAACAAGTGCTGGCGTGGATGTGGGGAAAAGGGGACTCTCATACACTGTTGGTGGGAATGTCGACTTGTACAACCTTTCTGGAAAACAATATGGACATTTCTCCAAAGACTAGAAATTGAGCTCCCCTTTGACCCAGCCATACCGCTCTTGGGAATATACCCTGGAAAGCCAAAAACACACAGCGGAAACACAATCCGCACTTTTATTTTCATAGCAGCATTATTCACAATAGCCAGAACCTGGAAACAACTAGTATGCCCGAGAACTGATGACTGGATAAAGAAACTGTGGTACATCTACACAATGGAATACTATGCAGCTGTCAGAAAAAATGAAGTTATGAAATTTTGCTATAAATGGATGGATATGGAAAGAATCATGTTGAGTGAAATTAGTCAGAAGGAAAGAGAGAGACATAGAATGACTGCATTTATTTGCATGACATAAATATACTAGGTGATCTTACCGAAAGTGGAAATTACCACAAGCGTGTGGGAGTCAGGAGGTTAGTTTAGATAGAGAAGGGAACATGTGTGAATAAATGTCTAAAGTTCTGATTCTAACATAGAACTGAGCATTAAATACAGACAAAAAATGCAAATGATGGCTTCTAAGTGCAACCCACAATGTGTGGGAGAAGGAGGAGAGAGAGAGGGAGAGGAGAGGAGATAAAGAACCTGCCATTTAGGCAGTATGTGGGAGGGGGAGGGAATTGGGAACATGGGTGGTGGCTGGGGGGCACTAGTGGAGGGCGGGTGCTGGAACACTGTGTGACCGAAACCCCCCAAGCATGAACAGCATTGTAATTGTATATCTCACGGTGGTATAATAAAATGTTAAAAAAAAGTAAATAAAATAAAATAAAAATAAAAAAGTTGTTATAAAAATGAGAGAAAGTGAAAATAGAACTTCAGTAAATTTAACAATAGTCACAAAATATTCACTGGAATATGGTAAACCTTAAATCCAGGTAGGCATGTTTCAACATGTTTTAAATTTTCATTTTTTTTTACATTAAAAATATAGGTTCTAATTCTGTTCACTATGACTCTTAACTCAATGTACTGATCCACTCGTGCTTTTTTTGCCTTGCAGAAACTTTTCAATTTGATGTACTATCTTATGTTTATTTTTGATTTGTAGCTTTTTGCCAATTTTGCCAGGGGAATCATATAATTAAAAGCACCTTTTGAAAAAAAAAAAGCACCTTTTTGGATCACCACGATTCAAATCTTGGTGAATTTTGTGGGCAGTTTCTTTCATGTATTTATTATTTCTTGTCTAATCCCAAAGTCTTTAAGCTATTTTGAATAGACCTTTGGAGGGGTTGGGCTGTAGATGGAGAGGCTCCTGGGTAACTCTTAACTCTGCTGCAAGAGATCACTCCTGGTAGTACTTGGGAGAGTGTATGCGATCCTGGGATCAAACCTGGGTAAGCCGCATGCAAGGCAAACACCTTACCCACTGCACTATCTCTCCATCCCCTGAATTGACTTTTGCATAACATATGAGATGTGGTTTCAACTTCATCTATTTAATATAAGGTTACCCAGTTTTCACAACACCATTCCCTGAAAAGTTTTTTTTTGTACTCTGATTCATGTACTAACTCCTTTGTTGAATATTAATTGACAAAAGTCTGGGATTTGTCTTTGGGTAGTTGATTTTAAACCATTCGTCAGAGAGTCTATACTGTTTTGATCACCATGGCTATATTTTTCTTTTGAAGTGAAACAGATTTTATTTGGAGATATTTGAGCATGGGGAAAGAGAGAGAAAGTGAGAAACTAACATGCTCAAGAGAGAGAGCAGGCTCTTTTAAGGATGGAGGGAGCTCATGAATGGATTTTTAAAAAAAAAATTTTGGGTTAGACCCTGTGATGCTCAGTGGCTATTCTTGGCTCTGTACTCAGGAATTACTCCTGTCAGTGCTTGGGGGACCATATGGGATACAGGGGATCGAACCCAGGTTGGCTTTATATAATATATATAAAGCTATACTATAGCTTTATAGTATAATTTTTTAGTTAGACAATGATATACCTCCCAGATTTTTTGTTCTCAGTATGGCTTTGCTCACGGCAGAGCCTGGCAAGCTACCCGTGTCGTATTTGATATGCCAGATACCAGTAACAATGACCTCATTCCCATGACCTGATGGAATGGTTTGAGGCTCTTTATGTTCCTGGAGCAAGCAGGTGCCCTTGGGCTTTACTTGCATGAGACAGGTCATATGGAGATGTTACTGGTGCCCGCTCGAGCAAATCGATGATGAACGGGAAGACAGTGACAGTGATGGCTTTGATATTATTTCATTTTATGATTGCATGCAAACTTTATTACTAATTCTAAGGCTTTGAAGAATGTAATCAGAATTTAGATGGGGTTGCATTGAATCTATTTAATAATTTAATTAGGATGATTATTTTGACAATATTGACTCTTGCATCTCATGAAACATGGAATGTTTTACCATTTACTAGGCTCCTAGCTTCATTAATTCTTTCTATTTTTCTTTCCTTTTTGGGTCACACCCCGTGACACTCAGAGGTTACTCCTGGTTCTTTGCTCAGGAATTATTCCTGATGGTGCTCAGGGGACCATGTGGGATGCCAGAGATTGAACCCGGGTTGGCCTCGTGCAAAGGCAAACTCCCTACCTGCTGTGCTACCACTCTGGCCCCTGTATTGCTTTCTTAATCGCTACACTGCTAATTTATTCTCTTTTCATCATTTGCTTCCTTTTACTAGTTTCGGAGTTCATTTAATTTCTTTCTTGAATTGTTTAAGATGCTTTTAATTTGCTGATTTGAGTTTTTTCTTTTCTAGTTAAGGACTGTATTGCTCTAAATTTCTCCCTTTTGCTGTGTGTCCTATAGAATAGAGAATTCCTTGAGAATTCTCAAAAATTCTCACTAGTTTTTAGTATTATTTTAACTTTTCTTACTTTTCTCTTTCAGTCAGATGTTATTTAGTAGTGATTTATTTTTCTACATATATTTAGGGGTTATCATGCATATCCCTTTGCCTACTTCAATGCTCAGTTCTAGTTGGCATTACCATCTCCAACACACTAGTCCCTGCACTATCTTACCAAACCTCTTACCCCCACCCCCCCACATACACAATGTGGTTATTTCCAGCCATTCAGCTTTGTATTTTTCTATGAGAATTTAGTACATTGATATTTAGAGAGATTATTAATATGAAGAACTGAGTGGTCATTTTCTTGAGTGGGATTTATTGTTTTGCATTTGGCCACTTTTTAACAGATGGCCTTTGAGTAATTCTTGCATATTTGGTAGGTTATAGCAAATAGATCTTGTTTGCCTGAGAACGCTTTCATCCACTAACCTCAGCCCAGCCTCAAGTCTCAGTTATTTATTTAAAATATTTTATTATGGTATTCAGCAGGACAGGCAGATGTAGACCTGGTTCCCCTTTTTTATTTCCCAGGGTTTTTTGGGGGGGGGAAATTCTGACACCCTGTGATTTCTCATCAGTTCTTAGATTGAGACATGTCAGCGGCCACACCAGTGTCACAGAGTCATCTGAAGCTGATGGGGTGGAGTGTAAAGGGCGGGTTCTCTGGACCTGACTGAACACCCAAACAGCAGAGATGCTCCTATGTCAGGTCCATCTGCTCCAGAAGAGAAGATGTGTTTGACACAGGAAATGAAAACAAGTCCAGGTGCTGAGGAGAACCTGGATAATTGGCTGGGATATAATGCCATTCAGTCATGTGAATGATGGGGGGCAGCTTGGGAGAGCTATCCCCAGGAGGAAGACTTCTGATTGACAGCCGGATGTGTCATTTGATTTACAGCAGACCTATCAGAAGAAACCTTCTTGAGCCTGAGGGTTTCTTATTATCCCATAGTGGTGGGATATCGTGAAAAGACTCAATGAAATGAAGGCCTCACCAAAAAATTCTTTACTCTGCTAGACTCACATTCAAATTTGAAGGAAAGACACACAATGTCATGTGTGGGGCGCTCCACCGGGGTCCCGACAGTGCCGGGAAGCGAAGTTCCCTTCTACCTCCGAGCCGGCGAGGAATGGATGAAAACTCAGGAATCCGACGCAGTTTTTAAAGGCTTTACTTATCACAGGTTCAGGCATACAAATCAGCAAAAAGGAAAAGCCCGGTGCTTAGGATTCCAGGCTAGAACCCCAACCACGTGTAGGCCAAGATGGCGACCACCACGTGTAAAGGCTTTGAGAAAGGAGAAGCAGACTTCCAAGCAGGGCGACGGCTTGGAAGAACCCCCAAAGAAGCGCGTGAGAGTGAAAACCGGCTAGTTTATACCCCTGCAAATCAGACCTTCCTCCCACTGTTATGGAAAGCAGGGAGGGTCAAATGTCCTTAGGTAATCCCTCCCTGCACCTCACCTAGGCCCTTTATTATGCTAATGTTTTGAGCCAAATGCAGTGGCCCTTAAAGGAGTCCTGCAACAGTCATGGATAAACAACAGCTCAGGAACTGCATAAACTCAAAACAAGCTTTAAAAGAAGGACTAAAGGAACTATTGTATGATAAGGCAAACCCCCCAAAGCACAACAAGCTTATACAGAAAGACAGCAAAAAATCCCATGACAAAAATCTCTCTCAATGTCAATGGTCTAATGCACCAATTAAGAGACACAGAGTGGCAAAATGGATTAAAAAACTGAATCCAAAATTCTTCTGCCTACAAGAAACACATCGGAACAATCAGAGCAAGCACAGACTTAAAGTTAAAGGTGGAAGACAATTCTTCACGCAAACAACTCCTCCAAAAAAGACTGGTGTGGCCATGCTAGATTCTGACAACATAGACTTCAGGCTGAAAAAAGGTTAGAAGGGACATTTAAGGCCATTTCTTTTTTTAAAAAGTTTTTATTACACCACTGTGAGACATACAATTACAAAGGTGTTCATAATTGGTTCTTGGTAATACAGTATTCCAGCACCCATCCCTCCACCAGTGTGCCATTTCCAAAACCAATGTACCCCACCTCTCCCGCCCACCCCCAGGCTGCCTCAATAGCAGGTACCCAAGTTTCCTCTCTTTCTCTCTCTGTCTCTCTCTCTGTCTCTGCATCTCTCTCCCTCTTCTTTTTACACATTGTGGCTAGCCCTGCAGATATTTAGAGTTTACCACTTAAGTCTCTTTGTGTATATTAAATGGTGAGTGTTAGTCTGCCATTACCATTTCCCATACTTAGTACAATACTGGTATCTATTTATATCCTATTAATGAATGCAGCCATTCTATATCTGTCCTTTTCCTTCTGACTAATTTCACTCAGCATGATAGTCTCCATGTCCATCCATTTGCAGGTAAATTTCATAATTTCGTCTTTTCTGACAGCTGCATAGTATTCCATAGTGTAGATGAACCACAGTTTCTTTAGCCAGTCCCCTGTTCTCGGGCATTTAGGTTGTTTCCAGATTCTAGCTACTGTGAATAGCACAGAAATGAATAAAGAGCCTCAAATGGGAGCTCAATATCTAGTTTTCAGAGGAATGCCCATATTGTTTTCCAAAAAGGGCTGGACCAGTCGGCACTCCCACCAACAGTGGATGAGAGTCCCTTTTTTCCCCACATCCATCCAGCACTGGTTGTTCTTGCTGTTTTGGATGTGTGCCAGTCTCTGTGGTGTGAGATGGTACCTCACTGTTGTTTTGATTTGCATCTCCCTGATGATTAAAGATGAAGAACACTTTTTCATATGCCTTTTGGCCATTCAAATTTCTTATTTTTGGAAGCTTCTGCTCATTTCTTCTCCCCATTTTTTGATGGGGTTGTCTTTTTTCTTGTGGAGTGCTACCAGTGCCTGATATATCCTGGATATTAACCCCTTGTCAAATGGGTATTGGGTAAATATCCTTTCCCACTCTGTGGATTGTCTTTTTATCATGGTTACCATTTCTTTTGAGGTGCAGAAGCTTTTCAATTTTATATAATCCCATTTGTTTACCTTTGCTTCCATCTGCTTTGTCAGTGGTGTGTCGTCTTTTAAAGATACTTTTTAGTGTTGATGTCGTGAGGCGTTTCTCCTATGTTTTCTTCAATGTATCTTATAGATTCATGTCTGATGTTGAGATCTAGAATCCATTTTGATCTGACTTTTTGTGCATGGCGTTAGAAGGAAGTCTGAGTTCATTTTTTACATGTAGCTGCCCAGTTTTCCCAGATCCATTTGTTGAAAAGGCTTTCTTTGCTCCACTTAATATTTTTTGCTCCTTTATCAAAGATTAAGTGGTTGAGACGCTGCACACATCCAAAACAGCAAGAACAACCAGTGCTGGCGTGGATGTGGGGAAAAAGGGACTCTGATCCACTGTTGGTGGGAGTGCCGACTGGTCCAGCCCTTTTGGAAAACAATATGGGCATTCCTCCGAAAACTAGATATTGAGCTCCCATTTGATCCAGCAATAGCACTCCTGGGAATATACCCGGAGACCGAAAAACACATAGCAGAAACACTATCTGTACTTCTTTATTCATCTCTGCGCTATTCACTATAGCTAGAATCTGGAAACAACCTAAATGCCCGAGAACAGAGGACTGGCTAAAGAAACTGTGGTTCATCTACACTATGGAATACTATGCGGCTGTCAGAAAAGATGACATTATGAAATTTACCTGCAAATGGAGGGACATGGAGACTATCATGCTGAGTGAAATTAGTCAGAAGGAAAAGGACAGATATAGAATGATATGTAGTCTCCAGAAGTAGGTAAGGATACGTGAGCAGAGCATAAATAGGACATTAATACGACATAAATAGATACCAGTGTTTTACTAAATACGACATAAATAGATACCAGTGTTTTACTAAATGTGGGAAATGGTAATGGCAGATTAAAACTCATCATTGAATATACACAAAGAGACTTAAGTGATAAACTCTAAATATCTGCAGGGCTAGCCACAATGTGTGTAAAAGAAGAGGTAGAGAGATGCAGAGACAGAGAGAGAGACAGAGAGAGAAAGAGAGGAAACTGGGGTACCTGCTATTAAGGCAGCATGGGGGTGGGCAGGAGGGGTGGGGTACATTGGTGGTGGAAATGGGGCACTGGTGGAGGGATGGGTGCTGGTATACTGTATTACCAAGAACCAATTATGATCACCTTTGTAATTGTATGTTTCACTGTGGTATAATAAAAAATTAAAAAAAAAAGATTAAGTGGTTGTATATTTGAGAGTGTGTTTCAGGATATTCAGTTCTATTCCATAGGTCTACGGGTCTGTCTCTATACCAATACCACACTCTCTTAATTACAACTGCTCTGTAGTAGAGCTTGAGGTTGGGGAAAGTGATACCTCCCATCTTCTTTTTCCCAAGGATTGCTTTAGCTAATCGTGGGGGTTTATTATTCCATACAAATTTCAGGAGTGTTTGTTCAATTTCTTTGAAGAACATCATGGGCATATTTATAGGGACTACATTGAATCTGTATAAAGCTCTAGGGAGTATTACCATTTTGATAATGTTAATCCTTCTAATCCATGAGCAGAGAATGTGTGTCCATTTCCTCCATGTCCTCTTTTATTTCCTGAAGTGACGTTTTGCAGTTTTCTTTGAGGAGATCCTTTACATTCTTTGTCAAACTGATTTCTAGGTATTTTATTTTCTGAGCACAATTGTGAATGGGATGGTTTCTTTAATGTCCCTTCCTTCTCTCTTTCGCTGTTTGCATATAGGAAGGCCATTGACTTTTGGGTATTGATTTTGTGCCCTGCCACTCTACTATAGGAATGTATTATTTCTAGGAGCTTCTTGGTAGAGAGTTTCGGGTTTTCCAGGTATAATATCATGTCATCTGCAAATAGTGACAACTTGGCTTCTTCCTTTCCTATCGGATGCCCTTAATGTCTATTTTCTTCCCTGATTGCTATGGCAAATATTTCCAGTACTATATTGAATAGAAGTGGTGAGAGTGGAAAGCCTTGTCTTGTCCCTGATCTTAAGGGGAAGGCTTTCGCTTTTTTTCCCCATTGAGAATGATGCTTGCTGTGGGTTTGTAATAGATGGTAAGACCATTTCTTAATAATCAAGGCATATGTACATCAGGAAGAAATTACACTCCTAAACATATATGCACCCAAAGAGGGGCCATCAAAATACTTAAAACAACTGCTAATAGACTTCAAGGAAGACAATACAGCAACACATTGTACTTGGAGATTTCAACACCGCTCTATCAACTCTTGATCGATCGATCGAGAATGAAACTCACCAAGGAAATACTGACCCTGAATGAAGAAATGGAAGAAAGAGGGCTGGTAGATATGTACAGGACTTTTCATCCCCCAAAAAGTCGAACACACTTTTCTCCAGTGCACATGGGACATTCTTCAAGATAGATCACATACTGAGACACAAAACATACCTCCATAAAATAAAAATAATAGAAATTGTGTCAATTATTTTTCAGACCATGATGCACCAAAGATGGAAGTTTTCCCACACATGGAAACAGAGAGTCAAACCAAACAACTTGACACTGAACAGCTTACTGCTAAACAATTGGTGGGTCATAGAAGATATCAAAGCCTAAATCCAAAGATTCCTGGAAATAAATGAAAATGAAGACCTGAACTATCAGAACTTCGGGGATATAGTGAAAGCAGTTTTAAGAGGAAAGTTCATGACTCTGCAAGCATTCATCAGGAAAGAAGAAAGGGCCCCTCATAAATAACCTGACTTCACAGAACACAATCTTAGAAAAAGACCAACAAAAGGAATCCAACCAAGGCAGGAAGAAGGAAATAATAAAACTTAGAGGTGGAATTGTTTGGAGGTTCTAGCAGGGGAGTGCAGCTACTCGTATATCCTCAACCAAAGACCAGTCTGTCTCTATTCGGGGAAGGCCATCCTCTTCTACTGAGCAGGCAGCTTTGGGAGGGACGCACATGGAGTGGTGAGGGAGGAAGAGGACACCCACCTAGCCAGCCAGATCAGCCAAATCAACCCTGGTGATCAATGGGGTGACAGATGTCTCAGCCAGATCACTCTCACATCCTGTGGTGTATTTGATATGCCCAAAACAGTAACAATAATGGACCTTATTCCCAACAAATGGAGACGTACTGGTGTTTGCTTGAGAGTGGAATTGAACTAGCTGGAATCCCAAAAAACAATCCAAAATATTAATGATCATCAGAGATTACTTTGAGAGTCTGTATGCCACAAAACAAGAGAACCTGAAAGAAATGGACAAATCCTGAAGTCCTATAGCTCCCAATGCTGAAACAAGAAGACCTGGAATAACTGAATAAGTCTATCGCCATTGAGGAAATTGAAACAGTAATTAAAAAAGTCTGCCCAAACATTAAAGCCCAGGTACAGATGAATACACAAGTGAATTCTTCCAAACAATTCAAATTGTTGAATGTTGAGGAAGTAGATGTGTAGTTACTTAGTGAATCCACTAAGAGGAGCTATTTCCACAGCTAAAACATTATAGAGGTGAAACAAATTGTGTTTATGATTGAACATCCTCTTTAGGACAAAAGATAACATTATTCACTGATAAACCAGGAGAAGCGTACCAGAATGGATGGGATGTAATGTAGAATACATTCAATCTCGATTAATAAAATATCAACACAAAAGTCTTAACCTCTAATATTTTTGTAATCTCTTATAAGGGCTCCAAGGTGAGATACAAAATCTTCAGCAACTTTCTTCTGAGTAAACATTTTTTGATCATTCCTGTAGCAAATTATAACAAGCATATAAAATAAATCAATGAGTGTCTGCTATGGGGGCAGGCTTAAGGACTGGATGGGAAAATTGGAGATTGTGGTGGTGGGAAGGTGCTACAGTGGTGGAATTGGTGATGGTATATTAATCGCTCTGTAACAAATCATCATGAACTAACTTGTAACCACAGTGTTTATGTAAGGAGTGATGGGGAAAAAAGATAAGTATTTTTCCCATGAGACACAGAGAGAAAAGACATAATAGAGAAGTTTACATAGTTGCATGAGTGCTATATAAAAAGTCAAGACAGTGAATATAACTTGCTTTAATCTTATATCTTAATATAGTACTTTGTCATAAGTCCTTAAGGACAGTGACATCTGGGATAATAGGAGTTTGAACCAGATGAAAAAATCGTGAGCACAAGAGATATAGTTTTGGTCAAACTATGGTCTTGTACAAAAACTGAACTTTGTCCTGATTTCACTTCTTTCATTTTTCTGTTATTAACATTTCCAAACAGACCTCATTTTTTTCAATCATCTTTAAAGGCTGTTATTTCCTCTTTCATTTTTTATTTTGTACTATAATATTTGGAGGAAGAGGGTTAAGGCCACATTCAGCTGTGCTCAGGGCTTACTCCTGGCTCCTGTTCAGGAATTGTGGTGTTCTGGGGACCACATGTGGTAACAGGATGAAACCAGTATTGGTCACAAGTAAGGCAAGTACCTTGACCACTGTATCATCTTTCTGGTCCTGTAACTGTTTTTAAATACTCTGACTTTGTCTTAATATAATATAAGCCCGCTTTTTTCAGGTATTAAAAGAGGACACAGAAAAACAAACATAGACACAGAAAAACAAACAGCTGAGCCAATTTTCATTGACCTTCAGATGATTTTGGCCACATTGTATTTAACACATGAAACAGCAAAGATAAAAAGGTTATTTGTAGTCTTTACAGCCAAGAGAAAAAAAAATCAATTATAGATTTCCAGTTCTTAAAAATCCATTTCTGAGAGAAAAAGCAAGAGAAAGTTGGGGCTGAGATATAAACTCTACGTCCTTGGAAAGCCTTTTTGACCTATGTCTGTGTTCATGACATTATTCTCTCTTTCTTTCTTTCTTTCTTTTCTTTTCTTTCTTTCTTTCTTTCTTTCTTTCTTTCTTTTCTTTCTTTCTTTCTTTCTTTCTTTCTTTCTTTCTTTCTTTCTTTTTTCTTTCTTTCTTTCTTTCTTTCTTTCTTTCTTTCTCTTTTCTTTCTTTCTTTCTTTCTTTCTTTCTTTCTTTTTCTTTCTTTCTTTCTTTCTTTCTTTCTTTCTTTCTTTCTTTCTTTCTTTCTTTCTTTCTTTCTTTCTCTCTCTCTCTTCTCTCTCTCTCTCTCTCTTCTCTCTCTCTCTTTCTTTCTTTCTTTCTTTCTTTCTTTCTTTCTTTTTCTTTCTTTCTTTCTTTCTTTCTTTCTTTCTTTCTTTCTTTCTTTCTTTCTTTCTTTCTTTCTTTCTTTCTTTCTTTCTTTCTTTCTTTCTTTCTTTCTTTCTTTCTTTCTTTCTTTCTTTCTTTCTGTCTGTCTTTTAATTTAAGGTTTTAGGACTGCAGCCAGTGGTGCTCAGGGATCACTCCTGGCTGGCTTAGGGACAGAACCTCAGGTCGGCTGCATGTAAGGCAAACACCTTAACCATTGTACTATTGCTCTAGTCCCTCACCAGATTTTCTTGGCTTAAAAAAAAGACATGGAAATTATTTTGACTTTAAAAAAATTTTTTATTATATCACCATGAAACATACAATTACATTATATCACCATGAGATAGACAATTACTGTTCATGATTGGGTTTTATGAAACTAAAAAGCTTCTGCACCTCAAAAGAAACAGTGACTAAGATACAAAAGCAGTCCACAGAATGGGAAAGAATATTCACCCAATACTCATCTGATAAGGGGTTAATATCCAGGATATATCAGGCACTGGTAGAACTTTACAAGAAGAAAACAAACAACCCCATCAAAAAATGGGGAGAAGAAATGAACAGAAACTTCAGCAAGGAAGAAATTCGAATAGCCAAAAAACATATGAAAAAATGCTCATCATCACTAATCATCAGAGAGATGCAAATCAAAACAACAATGAGATACCACTTTTACACCACAGAGACTGGCACATATTCAAAAGAACAAGAACAACAAGTGCTGGCGTGGGGGTGTGGGAAAAGGGGACACTCATCCATTGTTGGTGGGAATGCCGGCTGGTACAGCCTTTCTGGAAAACAATATGGACATTCCTCCAAAGACTAGAAATTGAACTCCCATTTGACCCAGCCATACCACTCCTGGGAATCTACTCTGGGAAACCAAAAATACGCAGCGGAAACACCATCCCTACTTTTATGTTCATAGCAGTATTATTCACAATAGCCAGAATCTGGAAGCAACCCGAGTGCCCGAAAATAGATGACTGGATAAAAAAGCTTTGGTACATCTACACAATGGAATACTATGCAGCTGTTAGGAAAAATGAAGTTATAAAATTTGCCTACAAATGGATGGACATGGAGAAGATTATGTTGAGCCGAAATTAGCCAGAAGGAGGGAGACAGATACAGAATGACTGCATTTATCTGCATAACATAAATATATAGGTACATAATATGATACCAATATCCAAGGTCAAGTGAAACATACATCAGGAGGTCCTGTCAAAGGTGGAAATTATCACAAACGTGTGGGAGTCAGAGGCTAGGTAAGACAGAAAATGGAACAGTGTGCTAACAATTGTGAGGGTACTAATGCCAACCTAGAACTGAGCACTAAATAGAGGCAAAAGGATACACATGACAACCCTTTAATGTATGTTCTGTAATCCATAGTCTGGAGAGGAAGGAAAAGAGAAAGAGAGAGAAATGGAAAGAAATAAAGAACCTGCCATGGAGGAGGGCTGGTGGAGGGGGGGAGGGAACCGGGGACGTTGGTGGTGGGAGATGGGCACTGGTGGCGGGATGGGTGCTGCTACACTGTATGACCAAAACCCAAATATGAACTTTTTAATTGTATATCTTTGTAATTGTAAAAATAAAAAAAATTAAAAAAAAATACAGTGCTCTGCAATCTGTTAGTGTATGGTACTTATAAACACATAGTAATTTTTCAAAAAAATTACTGAGGAATCTGACTTGCTAAGGGAAGTAAGAGAATCCAATTTTATTATTCTTGTGAGTCATCTCTTTTCTTTGGTTCTATAAAATTTTTTGTTTTGAAACGCATCAAATATTACTTAGGAATAAAACCAATGCTTGTTTCCATTTATAATACTGAAACTAATTCATATACTCAAATGCAATTTTAACCTTTAGGTGCTGTTAAAAACTCATTTATCAAAGGTGTGCTGCCTGTTTTCAGATATCAATTACATAAAAGCCTTTGTCAGCATCCATCAGGCTCTTTATTCAGTTTACAATGAGAAATATAGTCAGGGTCGAGAGTTGGGTCTAAGAGCCCTTAGACCCAACTGAGCCCCTTAGACACAACTGAACCCTTAGACCCAACTGAGCCCTTAGACCCAACTGTGTGCCTTCCTTGTGGAAGGCCAGAGTTTGATCCTCAGCCCTGCAAGGCCCCCTTAGCACTACACCAGGCAATAGCCCTTGAATACAACCAGATATGGTCTAAAATCAAAAGCAGTAGAAAGTAGTTAAATAACCAAGAGAAAGGCAGTCAGACTTATAGTTATGCTCAACTACTCAGTCTTCTGACTGAATGGTGCAGGGATAGTAACCCATGTTTTAATGAGATTTAATTTAAGTTTACCAAAGGCTTGAGAATCGGATTAGGAATCCTAGGCCAGTATGAACCTAGAAGAATGGGGTTCAGAGTCAAACTATATACCAGAGGAGGCCACGACTTTTGGCAGTACAATACTGAGACTTAACTAGAGTACTGACAACTGTTAATAAATCCCAAAGGATTGGGAGCCTGGGAGAAGCCACCAAAATAGGGTATCTGTAACTACAATAGCACAGAACAGAAATTTTATTTTATTTTTTATTTTATTTATTTATTTATTTGTTTATTTATTTATTTTTGCCCTTTTCTGGGGGTCACACCCAGCTACGTTCAGGGGTTACTCCTGGCCCCTTCACTCAGGAATTACTCCTGGCAGTGGTCAGGGATCATATGGGATGCCGGGATTGAACCCAAGTAGGTTATGTGCAAGGCAAATTGCCTCCCCGCTAAGCTATTGCTATGGCCCCAGAAATTTTAAAGTCTAGGTAACTGCCTAGACAAGCAGATGCTATTGGGACGTCATTGGGCTACACTGGCACTTGATAGGGTCAAATGGAAACATTACTGGTGCCCATTCAAGCAAATCGATGAATAACATGATGTCAAGTGATCAAGTGATCAAGGTAACTGCCTACTGACCCACTCACTGTAGCACTGTGTCCTACGGCTCTGTCAAAGTAATTCAAGTATAGTTCATGTAAAAGCCCGAAGGAAAGAAAAATAACAAAAGGGCATGTTTGTGTTAGAAAAGTCTTCCTTGTACATAAAAATTTTAATTATATATTTTTATTGAATGTTAAGTTACCTTGATTGACTTGGTTATTCATAGCTGAATTTCAAGCGCACAATGTTCCAACACCAATCCCACCACCAGTGTTGACTTCCTCCTGTCGATGTTCCAGATTACTTTACAGGCATGTTTATAAGTTAATTGACAGGCCTATTACTTTACAGGCATGTTTATAAGTTAATTGACAGGCCTGTTGTAGTTTGGATTTTATACTTACAGTATAGTATAGATATATTCGTTTATTTCACCTCAACATCACTGATATGCTTGAGGAGCCTGAACCCTATACCTGTTATCTCCCATCCATTTCTTTTTACTCCCTTTTTCTCCCACTGTGTTTTCTTTCATTCTTATTTCTCTGATACAGAGTCAAGAGTAACATGGGCATACACTTTGATACCATGCATTCTCTTCAATATGACACAGATTAGTGAGATAATCTGGTATTTGTCCTTCTGATTCATTTCACTTAATATATCATTCATCACCATCTAAGATGTGATGAAATTAATGATATAAACATTTATTGTTATATCCCACTGTGTATATAACCATACTTTCATTATCCGTTCATACTTTGGCACCTAGGTTCATGCCATATCCTAGCTATTACGCTGGGTGCTGCAATAAACAAGTGTTCCTGTGTCACTTTGAATGAATATTTTTGTGTCTTGAAGCCAGATACCAAAAAGTCAAATTTCTGGGTCAGATGGTAACTCTATTTTCACTTTCTGAGTATCCCTCGTATCTTTATGTACTGGTTGAACTAGGCAACATTATCACCAACAATGGATGAGAGTTCCTATTTCACACTTCCCTGCCAACCCGCCAATTCAGATTGTGCCCAGTATGTTTTTTGTTGTTTTTGAGGTGTCATTCTTACTGGTGTGGGATGATATTTCATTGTCATCTTGATTTTAATTTCCCTGATAATGGGTATTTTTTTTTCATGTGCTATAGGTCTTTCCTTTGTCTTCTATTTAATTCCTCTTCCCATTTTTTGATAGAGCCTGTAGACTATATTTGGTTGAACTTTATGAGTGCTTTCTCTCTGTTTCATTTTTTTGGGCAATGTCCAGTAGTACTCAGAGATTACCCAGGCTCTGTGCTCAGGGATTATTCATGGGTTTCTCAGGAAACCATTAGGGTGGTAGTGATCAAATCCATGTTGTGTGGGGGCCGGAGCGATAGTCCAGTGGGTAGGGCGTTTGCCTTGCATGCGGCCGGCCCATGCCAGCCCAGGTTCGATCCCTGGTATCCCATATGGTCCTCTGAGCACCGCCAGGAGTGATTCCTGAGTGCAGAGCCAGGAGTAACCCCTGAGCATCGCCGGGTGTGACCCAAAAAAGCAAAAAAAAAAAAAAAATTCATGTTGTGTGTAAGGCAGGAGCCTAAACTGCTATGCTATCTTGCCAATCCGTAAGTGTTTTATATGTTTTGGATATTAATCCTTTATTTTATGTGTTTAGTGCAAATGTTTTATTTTTTTCCTGTTCAGTTGGGTGCCTTAGCTTCAGCCTGAGTTTCTTTGACCATCCAGAAACTTTTTAGTTTGATGAAGTCCCATATATTATTTTTGTTTCTGTTGCTTTTGCCAATGGAGTAGTATCATTTAAAACACATTTTTTTCCAAGTCCAAATCTTGGAGTGTTGACAAGACTATTTCTCCATCTACTTAACCCTCCTTAACCAATAAGTACTATCTTGTCATATTTCAAATTAAAAGAAATTTTAAAAAATCTAAAATTTCTTTAGATTACACTTATCACTTATGTCACTTATCTTCCTGTTGATCATTGATTTGCTAGAGGGGCACCAGTAACATCTCCATACTTCCTGTCACATGCTAGTGTAGCCCAAGGGCATCTGTTAGCTCCAGGAACATAAAGAGCCTCAAACCATGCCAGCTACCTGGGAAGAGAGACATGCCAGACCCACAGCTCCATCAGTGCACGGCCACTCTGCTGCCACGTGACAGTCTTAGCTAGTACTAGATGTTAGGATCAGGTCCTTCCCAGGATCTTTCATATTTATGCACTGTATACAGTACTAGGCAGGTTCTAGTTGTTATCTGTCATCTCAGTAAGCCGAGCAGGATGCCAGAGCAACCCCACACCATGAGGTCAGTCATTTTCAGTATCCAGACTCCACAGCTCCTCAGAGCTCCACCCAGGAGAAAACCTGATCTTTCCCCTTTGAGTTTCATCAGTAAATGCTCGAGATGAGAGCCTTCTACTGGAGAGAGAGTACCACCTACACGGCAGAGCCGGACAAGTTACCCTTGTTTTATTTGATATGCCAAAAAAACCCGGTAACAATTATGGAACTCATTCCCATGACCTGAAGGAATGGTTTGGGGCTTTTCCTGTTCCTGGAGCAAGCAGATGCCCCTGGGGTACACCTTGCTTGCAACAGGATGTATAGAGATGTTACTGGTTCCTGCTTGAGCAAATCGATGAACAACGGGAACAAGTGAAGTGAAGTGATATTCTCTTCCAAATTTTTAATTTTCTCTTGCCATTTCATTACGGTTGCTGAGTTGTATTTTTTTCTTCAAGATCAGTGATATGGTTCTCCGCAGCCTGAATTCTGGTGCTTTGACTTTCTGTTGTACTCTTATTTTAAAAAATAATATTTAATTTTAATTGAGGTTCATAATACAACACAATATAATACATAATACAGTACAAGAATATCATGCGACAATTAGAATGTGAAGGAATGGGAGTGAGATAGATGTCGGCAACTACACCATCTCTGCTTTGCTGATGACATCATTCTAATAACACTAAACATTAGTCAAGCAGTACAAATGCTGGCTGACTTCAACTGAGAATGTGGAAAGATAGGTCTACAGCTGAATCTCAGCAAAACTATGCTTATGAAAAATGAACTAGTTCCAGAGGCCCCATTCACTCTCAATGGAACAAACATCTCTGAATGCAGCAGTTATGTGTACCTAGGTTGAGAAGTAAACATGATGAACTACCTAAAACCTGAGCTGCGCAGGAGGAAGAGAGCAGCATGGAATGCCTTCAAAGGCATCGAAGAAATAGCGCAAAAAGACAAAGAACCTCCGGCTCCTGGTACATCTCTTCAACTTCACCGTTCTCTCTGTATTAACACACGCCTCAGAGACCTGGGCCCTATGAAAGCAGGATGAGAATGCTATTCTGGTCTCCCAAAGAGGAATTGAAAGAGGTATGCTTGGAATATCATGCCTCACTCAAGTGAAAGAAGGAATCCAGAGCTCCAACCTCCGGTCACTGTTCCAGAGTCAGGGATGCTGTCTCATTTGCCAAGGCATTGAAAGTCAGATGGGCTGGACACGTAATGCCTTTTTGGAGACAGCCGCTGGACTAGAGCCGTTACTGACTGGATCCCACAGGATGTCAAAAGATCATGTGGCTGCCCACCTACAAGATGGTCAGACTTCTTTGTCAAGACCCTGAAGGAACAGTTTGAGGCTCATTGTATTCCTGAAGTAACCAGATGCCATTGGGCTACACTGGCACATGATAGGGTCAAATGGAAATGTTACTGGCGCCCGCTTGAGCAAATCAATGAATAATGGGATGTCAATTGGTCAAGTGATCAATACAATAGCTAAGACAGAAATAATATGAATTATTTCATACTCCAAATCAATTTTTTTTTTGAGTTGAAAAAAATTTTTAGTGGTTGTTTACTTTCCATTGCTATTGTATGGAGTGTTGCTTTGAAGTACTCCTCATCCAGTCATGTAAAGCTGTAGACTTACTAGATTTTGCCCCTGTCTACCAATGCAAAAGAAGTTTTTTGTTTTTTTCTGTGCTTGCTTAGGGTTTTGTGAGTGTGGACAGTGGAGCTTACATTTCTGATTATCTGAGTAATTTGGTGCATTTTAATTTCTTTAGAATTAATTAATTAAACACCCTAAGATAGACATTTACAAAGCTGTTCATGATTGGGCTTCAGACATACAATGTTGCAGCACCCATCCCCTCCACTAGTGCACATTTCCCACCACTAATGTCCTCAGATTCCCTCCTCCTTTCTCCAGTCTGCTCCCTATAGCAGGTATTTTCCTCCTGTTCTCTCTCTCT